>OU696590.1:732500-767500 GCA_916048095.2 Sacculina carcini
CCTGCTTTTGTCGGCAACGCAACAGCAAAAAACAACAATGCTCCGTCATTCAGAACTGAACAACGTTTTTCTTATGGCTGGTAAGTTAGTGCGTGTTTGTGAGCATGTGTGTGTGTGTGTTTGTGTGTGTATGGGATGTGCTTACGAGAGTTTGATCCGTGGTCATTTGTTGCGTGATCCTCCAATAATGATCGGGCTGTGAGATGGCGGGATGAGTGGACGTTTGTGCACGTGCTTACTCAGCTCCAATCACAACCGATATTGCCACGGCATACAGAGCGAACACATATACGCAAACAGTGGCTTGAATGCAAGCTAAACAGATACAAAACACGAACATCTCCATGAATATCCTTTCAAGCATTTAGCATGTGTTAAGCATAACCCACAAAATTGTTGTATATTTCACGCATATATGCTTTATCACATTGTTTTCAATTATAATCTATAACAATGTAATGTTATAAATTTGTTAGAGCTATAAAAACCTAATAACGTATATGAGTGAAAGATAGCACAATTTTGTAAGTTGTATTGTATTGAGTTACACAGTTAAGGGATACATGAACTATATTAGTCGAGTTATATTATATAGACACACACGTTGACTAGCTACGGCCCTGTACGCTGCCACAAGCACGCCACCAACACGCAACCAAGAACGGCGCCACCACAACTCAGCCCTAATCGTCCAATGATTACGGATATCGGTCATTACGAGCGGCCGAAATTACACCTGCGCACAAGATTTACGACCACCGGCTTGCGTGATGAATGGCCGTTGTGTGCGCACTTGTGGCAGCCCATGTGTGTGTGTGTGTGTGTGTGTGTGTGTGTGTGTGTGTGTGTGTGTGTGTGTGTGTGTGTGTGTGTGTGTGTGTGTGTGGCAAGAGTGTACGCCTCCCACGCCGGTCGCTCCTAGCTCCCAGCAGCCTTGGTTGAGTTGGCGAGCGGCCTTTTCTGGAGCGCGCTCTCACAGAAAGCGCCATCGTTCTGCAGTGCGCGCGCGCATGCGCTCTGCAAGGCCGGCGTGCAATTACGTGCAATTACGCGGTGCACAGTTCATGCCAGGCTACAGCACAGACACTGACCTGCAACGACCGCAAGCGCCAGTGCAGACTAGTGCATCCAGCATGCTTTATCTAGGCCGTTGAGGTCGTGGAGTCTGCCGAGGTGTTATGGTGCGGTTTTCAGTTGGCGTTTGAGCCCGCCCAGCCTGGGAGAGTTCAGTGTGTGTGTGTGTGTGTGTGTGTGTGTGTGTGTGTGTGTGTGTGTGTGTGTGTGTGTGTGTGTGTGTGTGTGTGTGTGTGTGTGTGTGTGTGTGTGTGCGACACTGCTGAAAAAGTCACAAACACACACACACACACACGCATACATACACACAGTAAAAACCTTGGACAGACCAGAGTGGTTAGGGATATCAAAAAATACACTTTCCCCAAATAAGTGTGTGTGTGTGGAGGGATATTTGGAACAGTCTCGAAAAGGGATGTGGTTGAATCAAGCAGTATTTGGGCAATTCAAGCATAGACAAGATAAAAGTGAGATTGTAGACAGGACAGTGTGAGCCCAGTAGCGGAACCAGAGTGCAATTTTGGGGGGCTGAATGAGTTTTTCAATGATATATACACACATTTACAAACGAATTATGTGCGAATATGCTTTGCGATAATGCTTATATGCTTATATGCCTTGCTCATCTCCTGTACACTACAACTAGATAGTACTAGTGAGTTTATACAAGCACAATAGCGTGCATCGCCGCCGCATAAAATGCTTTGTTTCGATATTATTATTATTATTGTTGTTATTATTGTCAAGCAGCGATGATAAATGGAAATATTGCAATCGCTGTCAATTATATAATTGTAATTCTCAGACAAATTGATTGCCAACAGACAGACCGAGAGGAAGTGTATGTGTGTATGCATGATGTATGTGTATGTGTATAAGTGTATGTGTGTATGCATAGAGTGTGTGTGTATGCATGTGTATGTGTATATATGTGCGTGTGTATGTGTTCGTGTGCATGTGTTTGTGTGTATGTGTTTGTGTGTACATTATATTTTCATATTTCATATTATCATCATATTTTGTGTATATGTGTGTATGTATGTGTTCAATTTTGCAAGCACCCATGTACTTTCTGTCGATTTGTGCTCCATATTTTTGTCCCCATACCGCTCTGTGTCTACACTTTATTACTCAGCTCCTGCTCGCGCCTTTGTCCTCGAAAGTGTGCTATATCAAATACATGTTGTTGTTGTTGTTGTTGTAAGAGTGTGTGTGAAACGAGCAAAAAACACTACTGAAAAAGCCTGTCGCAAAGTCGGCAACCAACACAAACAGGACGCAATATACTAGCGGGGTAGCGGCAATACATACCCACATCATACTATTTCCCCATATGACAGACTTCCCTTATGCAACTCTACCCAAAACCCAACACCGTGATGCACGTGTTTGAATGTGTGTGCATGTCATTTCTACGCTTCGACAAGCGCTAGCTAAACAGTCCACGAATGTTTGTATGCACGCATATGTTCTGCGTGTTTTGTGTGTGTGTGTTCTGTGTGTGTGCGTGTGTGTGTTTAGAAAGAATCCGACCCTGGTTCGATCTCTCCACGCTTCAACATGACGTCTGCTCCGTCGACCGTTGTTCTGTCGTTGCCGACGTGTCCTTGTCGTGTGTGTGTGTGTGCCGGCTAGGTTCGCTTCTCTCGCCAGCACACACACACACACACGCCGGCGAATGCATGACTGCCAGCCAAGATTTACGGCCCGTCAGCCGTCAGATTTACGACCCGTCAAGCGCCACACGCGCACTGGCGCTTGCTGGGCATACCAATGCCTAGATGTCGGTTAATTGAAGCAGGTTCCTCTCCGGCAGCCCACTGTGTAGCCTGCGCACACACGTGCATGCACACACACACAGACACACAGATACACAAGCATATCTAAATGACGTACATAGTAGGTGTTAACTCTTATCAAAGCTAGTATGTACAATATGCGAATGGATTCGCTTTGAATTCACATTGATTCCGGTTGTGAAGTTTTGAGTATGATGGTAGAAATCCTCATGGACATAGTGTGTTTTTGTGTGCATGTGTGTGTGCGCGCTTTTGTGAACTACGGGATATATGAGCTTGCGCTCGAGCTGTCCCGTCTCTAAATCATGATTTATCTAGGCTCTCCTTGAACGATTGAATTGTTCTCGTTTTTACTATTCCGCTGACTGAGCTATTCCACTTTTTATGCTCTTACAAGAACACCTATTCTGTTTGATATTGTGTATGTGTGTTTGATCTTGTGTGTGTGTTTGATCTTGTGTATGTGTGTTTGATCTTGTCTATGTGTGTTTGAGCAAAACTTGATGCATGTCCATGCGTATGTGGTGTTGAACAAGTCCATTGTAAGTGATTGATATATTTGCAAGAGAGGAATTCGCTACGGGGATTGCATGCTCCTTGGCACGTGAATGATTTGACAGGACTGAGCATGGAAGAAAGAGTAACAGTGTCGAGTGTGGTGCCGATAAAGAGGATGGGAGATATTCGGATTTAGCCATGTTTCTAGTCTTGACGTTCGGTTCGAAATGATATCTTACTTCACAATGGATGATGGATGGCTGATGATTAATGGATGATGATTACCGCCGCAATAACTTGAAGTCGATTGATAATTCACAACTAATAATTATTGCACAACCCATAGGTTTTCAGCTAAACAAAGACTCAAAACGTATGAAGTTTTTGGGGGCACTCGCACCCTGACATACGCACATATTTATTTATTTATTTATTTATTTATTTAGACAGTCAGCCAACAGGACATAATCCCAATTAAAGGTTGACACACACATGTACACAGTAAAATAGAAAAGCATGCAGAAATACATATATATATAACGACCAGCCATAGAGTGATTATAAGCACAATTTACGAAGTGTCATTCTGCTGTCATGAAATATATCTTTGCTCACATATATATTGTACATGTGTACATTGCATATATCACACATATATACATATATTTTGCTAAAAAATAGTACATATGTTGCAATTTAGGAAATTTATGTGTGAAGCCTGTTTTTTGTTTCATTTGCTTCAAATGGCCATACTTATATAATTTGCGTTTCTACTTGGGTCAATATGATATTTTCGTAATTGCATTGATAATACAAGACAGAAAATCGTATACATTTAACTTTCAGCGATTTAGTATTGAGTGTACGCATGCAAAAGTAATAAAAACACTTTAAAGCATATCAATGAGACATTTTTATTGGTATCAAAATGTGTAGATTCATTGGTATATATGATGTGGCTTTCATTGTGGATAATCTAATGTTAAATAAAGGTAGTTTATCGCGTGCAAACTCATTGATAATCGATGTTATATTTTTGCCATTGTAATTTGTATACTTTTTGTAGTTTCAAAAATAAATTTCAATAACTGTTGCAAAAAATAGTCTTCTGCTATTAGTTGTATATATTCCAGTGAAAGCACCGTTTTCTTCATATTCATTTTTATGCGTGCTGAAGTTGCATAAATTTTTTCAACATATGTGAAATTTAATTCGAGCGATAATTCTTCCTAGACTAAAAGATGTGCACGTTTCAATATATGATGAATGATGCGATTTGATTAGATCTACCACAAGTAAAAACTAAACGAAAATAGGCGCAAAATAAAATTGAAAATAACATGTTGTCTCATCAGATAACACACTGAATATATATCATTGTAATATAAACATATTCTTTTACAGTCCATGACAGAATCATCTACTTATATATGAAATGTCATGTTTTGTCAGTAAATTATATATGAATTTCAAACTTTTCGGCTAAATGTTCATCAAATATTCACATTGTCAAAATAATCGGCTTTCATATTATGTGTAACTGCAGTTTTAAATTACGAATACATTTAAAACGGAACAAAATATTCGCAATGGTAGTCATATTAATATTTAAACACAATTACTGAAGGCAAACACAAAATACATCATGTTATTACTGTGTATGAACCTTTGGAAAATCGCGGTACCCACATGACCGTCCCTGTTGGGGAGACTCCCGAGCCTCAAGGGAGCCATTATTGCATCACCGCTAGACTCCACCCTAGCGCGGCGATGAGTGGTCAAAACATCACTTGTCATGAAAACCGTCCAATTGCGTGCGACCTTCACGCAAAACCCACCAATCAGCTGACGGGCAATAATGGCTTGAATCAACTGGGGATCGGGAGCGTCTGAGCAGGGCAAAGGACGACCGCCTGTAGACACAAAGTTTCATGCTAGCTAGATATCAAGATACAATATTATTTTGTATGCGCGTAAGCGAAACGTGATTATATATATATATATATATATATATAGATTGTAAATATATTTTCGCAAAAACTTAAATATTTATACATACCAATATATACATTATAGGATGTAAAATTGATCAAAGTATTGTGTATTAATTTGGACTATGTTTTAAGTAATACAAAAAGGAAGTACTTTAAAAATTTAAAAAAGCTTGATGGCAACTTGAATTAATTGATAATTAATATATTTGTGTTTTAATATCTGTGTATTAATCATAATTACTATATCTAAATCATGCATATATGGTTATATAAATGTGCGCCAAAATTCTCTAAAACAAATGACTACAAATATGTGAACATTTGTGTCCATGTATGTGTGTGTGTATGTGCGTGTGCATATATAGGACATGTTAGAGAATGTGATGTGACGTTATGTGACGTGTGTATGTATACTGAGAAAATATTCGCACTAGACTCACCAAGCTTGTAGAGTTCAAAAATGAAGTTGATTTCGATGCCGACTGAAATCCCGTGCAATTTTCCATTGAGCACCGGCATTTTAATCTTGACTTTCTCCGGCATTACTTCCAGTACTTTGCTTTGAGAATTTAAGACGAAAAATTTTACTGTTGGTAACATTGTCGGGTTGTTATTATTGGTGAAACGAAAAACTATCGTAATTTAAAAAGCTAGCCCTTTCAATGAGTGAATCTGGAATATTAAAAAACTGTGTGTAACTGAAGGAGAAATATATGGAGCAAATTTTTCCTGATCAAGTTTTTCGTAGTGATCTATAAATATCTAAACATTGAGCGTAAGACTTATGTCAATCGCCGACAGAATTTGATTGATTTTTGGAAATTCCAAAATTCCCCCATTTCTCACGCCCCCGTAGTGAAACACCATCATTTTCGATCTATATGGATTACATGAACTCTCTATATTTATATACGCTTATATAATATACAATTGACAAGGTCTCATTCATGTACAAACACCAAAACACACGCACACACACACGCACATTAAAACATTCATACGCACGCACGCACACAGGCTTAAGAAATTCATTGAATCATGCAAAATGCGACTGCATAATTTGTTGACTGTCATTTTGAGTGTCGTTTGAAACACACCGTATTCAACTTAACACCACAAAACACGCATATATATATATATATATATATATATATATATATATATATATATATATATATATATATATGATAAATAAATAAATGAGATGCGTTGCATGAGGTAAAATGATAGACACAGACGCCTATGCACACTCACAATCGATACGCGCACAGATGGGACCAATTTACAAGTTCCGCACACAGGCACATGCGCGCGTGCGTTGGTGCATGTAACTGATCACTCTAAAAATTGCCAAATTTGAAAAATCATATATGTGTGTTTGTGTGTGTGTATGTGTGTTTGTGTGTGTGTGTGTGTGTGTGTGTGTGTGTGTGTGTGTGTGTGTGTGCGTTCAACTGTTGTATGAATTGGAAGGAAGTGACGTGGAAAGTAAGAAGCGTAAAATTATCGTTGCCCAGAGGAAAACAAAGCCAGCATAACAAATGCAATTATCAGCTATTTCCGCGTGCATTGCACATACCAGCAAAAGATTGCAAATGCAAAAATAATATTCGTGCTTGTTGCAATCGCTTCTGAATAAACTCCGCGCTTTGTGTGCTGTCCGTGAAAGTTTGTAAGACCAGGGAAAGAAAAAGAGAAAGAGAGAATGAGCTTATATTATCTGTGGTGTACGATATACAATGTGTTAGCGAGTGTGTATGAAACAGTGAATTGTATATGTGTGGGAGACTAATGTGACTGCAAACGAATGTGCATTCACTAAACGCACGGCGTTCAGGCCAGCAACGAGCGTGTCAACAAAAATGCAAATAAAATTCACAACAAAAAACCAAGCAAACATTTTGAGCGGTTGATAAAAATAAACATGAAATCACAGAATGCAATTTGATAGATTAATAAGCAAATCAATCATTTCACTGCAGAAATCACACATTGACAAGAATGAAACTGCTGAATATTGAGGGTTGGTAGGTGATGTGGTGTAGCTGATGGGATGTGGGCATTATGGATCGTACGCTAAGCGCAGCAGCTCAGGTGAGGTCAATGAGGTCAAAGCAGGTCAAATGAGATGGGCAGCTGAGTCGTTGAATTTGTGGCATTCACACTCATTTGCATTCATACCGACACATACGCAAAAAACACACACAGACACAAGCACACGCAAACATAGGCCTGAACGGCTATTGTACTCGCAAGAACGCCTTACGTATATAGGAAACACAGCATACGGTTGTCGATTGAGCGCACAAATATTTGCCCGAAGCTTTGTGGTGAACACGCCGTGAAAAAAGACTGCCAAATTACGTATAGCGTTGTAGATGTGTGCCAATTGTGTGTTTTGCACTGACTATCTGGCTGACCCAGACTTTGAGAGTGTAGCTTGCCGAGTAGCAAGCGACGTAATTGATAAGGATTGTCATTGAACTAGAGAAGCGAAGACCGTCCCACACGAGGCGCACATGAATCGGTGAGATCTCGAACGATGCTTGTGAGTATTCTACGGTACTAGAGCTGGTGATAACATGATCACTCCGCCGCCGCCGTCGCGCTCAAAATTGCTACAGTTCCCCATGTTTGGCGTGTTAGCGGTCACAAGCGCACAAGCACATCAACCAACAACACTCCAGGAGTCAGCGTCAGATTGGTGTCAGAATGGATGTTGGAGAAGATGAGCCTCAAGGGTCGCCAGGGGATGTTTCGTTTTCGGAACGGGAGCCGCTCTTAACCGAGCCGTCTTTCGCCTTGTTTTCCTTCTTCCACTTCATGCGTCGGTTCTGGAACCAGATCTTGATCTGACGTTCGGTGAGGCAGAGCGCATGCGCAATCTCGATGCGTCGTCGTCGCGTGAGGTAGCGGTTGAAGTGAAACTCCTTCTCCAGCTCGAGTGTCTGGTAGCGCGTGTACGTTTGCCGCCCACGTTTGCGATCTGTAGAGAGGATATTATTGCAATCGTGTTACTTGTGAGATTAGCATGTAGCTGTAATTGTAAGGATATTAGTGTAAGAACTTGCACGAAATTGCATTGAGTTTTCCGAAATATATGGTCTTAGTAGGCTAGAAAAATACAGAGATACAATGAGTGTGTGAATTCACTTACTCAAATATACTTAAGAAATGTATTGAATATATTAAGCAATATACAATTATATGAATAAATACTCAACTACTTACTCAAATATACTTAAGAAATGTATTGAATATATTAAGCAATATTCAATTATATGAATAAATCTAGTTAAATACATTAACCAATGGAATACATGCTCATAGAATCTAATACTCAAGCAAACCTTCACAAAGGACTCAGTTATTCAAAAAACACTGCTTGAGCAAATATTATACAAATAGGAAGTTCGCTTCATTAACTTACTAAAATATAAATAAAGTCAAAATTGTGTAAAAAATGCTGCCATATTCTCATCAATAACATATTTACAAATATTGGTTATAAGTGTATTGAACAAGCAGCACTGTATAAGCTTTAAGCTTATGTGCTAACAATTTAACTTCATCACAGATATATTCGTCAATAGGTTTTGTCTCCATTAAATTCCAATAACTTCTTTTATTGACACTGAAATTGAGAGAGTTTCATATCAGCGCATCGGAGGTTGTTCACACCAGCTAGCACGCGCTGTGTGTGCACACTGCACGTGCCAATGAACCTGACCACCACCGACGCTCTAGCCAGCAGTAAATTCCACCCGGCGTCAACCGAGCGCTAACTTTATGGCGCCATAAACAGATCAACTTGGATGGGCCCTGCGACCTTCATCCCGCTCTCTTTCTGTCTGTGTGTGTGCCCGACTTGTGATGTTTCTAGGTCACATTCGCAAAGCAGACACAGACAGACCCATTGACTTTTCCCTATCGACAGTCGATTATCATTTAAATTAGGGTATCTATCTGATTAGGGTATCTATAGTTGAGTTGTCCAGGCTTAAGCGGTCGTAAATTTGTTGAAATACACTCGTTAACGTTCTATGTTCATCCTGACAAAATCAATTCTAGGTGTGATTTGCGAAGCTGAGACAGACTAAAATATTTATATTTAAATTAAAATAAAATACGCAAGTCAACTAAATGAATCCAAGTTATTTTGATTATGAATAATGATATGCTTATGAATCAAACTCAAAACTATAAACTCAATACCACTTGTATACCTAATCAAGATATTGTTTGTATTTTTGCTTTTTAGATCAAATATCTATTGATTTTCTTCCAGAAATCAAATATTCATTCGTATGGTTTCATTTGTGTATACCATCCAATGAGCTATCGATCAGCGTAACACTTTGACTAAATTACTTCAAGACACAAGGGAGACATTTGTCTGCAATATTCTGAGCAATTACACGCTGTTTTGACAAGCAATCATTGTTGAATAATTGATTCTGGCAGTCATGACAACATACACTCAAAACACTTATAACAACGGCAAGCACAAACAATTTGTAGCCCGCTTCAAATTGCTCGATTTTAATATAAATATATAATATTATGAATTATATAATATATATAGTAAAGCAAAGGAGATGTATAATATAATGATAATATAATTTATTTGTTATTAATTAATTAAATGTCTAATATAGCTTTTGGAAGCACAGTGAAAATTGTCCGCTGATGCCTTCAAACTGAGTGAAAATTGAAAAATGACATTATGAAAGTAGAAATTGTAATGACGAATGATAAATTCACCATAGGAACACGTCAACATATCTCGTAATTCCAATAAAACTTTCAGTAAGTCAACTTGGGTCAATTTCAAGCCTTCGTTTCTGAGGAAGCATTTACACGAAACAACAGGTTTACGACCAACTGTAAAATTACGATTTTGTCCAACTGATTTCAACCCTCATATGGAATATTATACAAGCTCATGATTAACACTATTTGAATACTAATACTAGAGCTTAACTATTAAACGAAATTACCTCCAATATCCAACGTTCATCAAATAATTTTGTTTTCGTTCCAGGTTTAATTGGATATTTCACGTTTCATAACATATTTTGTGACAACACCCTGAAGAAATCATGCAGTCCACTTCTAACAAAATCGCTTGTACACCCACATACACACGCGTACGCAAGGCCAATTCAGACTATGAAAGAGTAGTATCAGGTGTTAGAATCGAACACTGACCAAACTGAGTGCGCATCCACGGAAACAGCACGTTGGGGGAGCCTGCCTGACTGGGAGGCTGTTGTTGTGCGTTGAGAACGCCCGGTGCCGATGTCGCTTGACCTCCGTACATGACTGCTGTCTGTCCTGCTGCCCCAATCATATCGGGCGCCTCGCACGGCGTCTGCATGTAGACGGCATCGGAAAGCGCCACCGCTCCGTTGGACATTGCCATGGCGTCGTGCATCTTGCACGCGCTCATGTACCGCTGTTGTTGTTGTTGCTGCTGAGGATGTTGCAGCGTTTGATGTTGAAGGTGTGGATGGGTCATTTGATGGTGTCCGTGGTGCTGCACCGTCTGCAGGTGCGGTGGCGGCGGTGCTCCGTACTGGGTCGACGGTGACTGCGCTCGGAACTGGGATTGGTCGAGAGGAGCGGCGATGCCCGTCTCATACGGGTCGGACAGCTCGAGCGACGGCGGCTGCTGGCCATAATAGGCTTGACAATGCTGCTGCTGTTGTTGGTGCATTTGTTGTTGCTGCTGCTGCGAGTGAACGCCATTGGGCCGCATGTACGAGCGGTACATATCGGTCGCTCGGTGCTGCTGTTCGTGCAAGTCGCTCGTCAGATGTTCCCCGGTCGCCGTTGTCGTTCCTGCGACCGGAACGTTCACATCAGCGGCAGTCATAGGCTGGCCAGAGAGACCCGAGTAGTAGGCCGACCGTAGAGCTGTTGGATCACAGTGTGCCGTCGAGGAGTCGACGACCGCCGAGTAGTCCGACTGTACCATCTCCTGGGAGCAAGCGGGCATCTGGTAGGTGCTACCGGCGCCTCCGCTGCTGCTAATGCCAGTGCCGTTGCCAAATGTCATGTTCGGCATTGCAGAGAAGGACGGTGAAGAGCTTGTCAGTAGTGGACCGGGATAAAATCCACCCTGGGAGCTTTCCGCACTAGCGAAAGCTTTTGAACGGTTTTGACGACCAGACGAGGTAGAGAAAGATTGGATGGGGCGATGGTTAACACTGGGCACGGGCTGGGATGATTATCACCACACAATGATTGGACCTGGGCGCTGGCTCACCTGTCAATAGAGAAAACAACAAGCGTTAAGTAAGTGTAAGACACTAATCACAAATACAGTTAGACACAAAACACAAATGTAGAGACAAACGCGTGGCTATAGATGAATTAAACGTCGCTTCTTCAACCGTTGCCTGCATAAAACAGAGGCGGTGAAAAACCACAAAATTGTGCCTCAGAGCTGGCGAATGATTACAGAAAACAATAGATCTGGATATATGAGATGTTCTGCTTACATCGGCAATTACTCACACGCTCTTCTAAACATACAAACGAACACTCTGGCATCAAACACACATGGTGTACCATTGAAATTTGCGCAGGCAGCACACGAAACCTAGACGAAACCACATGAAAACCACACGCACACTGACTCAGCAGCACCACACCAACACACATCGGGACAGCACAGTTTGATGCGGGCTTCTACGTGAAAGTCACGAAGAGTGTGTGCCGATCAGAAAGCCAGCCAGCCGGCCGGCCGAAACTTTGATAATCGGTTTCCGTCGTTGACAAGCAGCTTTGACTACACACAGCCACGCTTCACTTAGCCTGCGCCATTATTGGTCGCTGCTGCGCCAGTCTATTGGCGGGCGGCGGTCAGGTGTTATCGGTCCTCTTGTTGTGCGTGTGACATGATCATTGATGACGTTCGTGCGCAAGGGCTGCCCGACCAGCTGACGTGTCTGAGTCTGCTGACAGCTCAGTTTGTCGCCTGGTCTTGACGCCATCAAACCGCCGGTGTGTATATGTATGTGTGTGTGTGTGTGAGAGCGGGTATGAAAAGCGTCGATGTGCTACAATTGTCGTCAATTTGTCACGATCGACGCGTATTGTCGCATCGCTGGAAACTCCGTTATCGTCATAGAGGGCGCCGTCGGGCATCACGGTCAAAGGATTGCCCCCAGGCATTATGTCGTGTGTATATGTGTGTGTATGTGTGTGTGTGTGTATGTGTGTGTATGTGTGTGAGGTTGTATCTCTGTGTATATAGTCACTGGAGCCTTGTGACAACATAACAAAGTGAACTAGGAAGTTGACCTGCGTTAGAACACACACAGCTTCCTACATTCATTTATTACAGAAGGAAGAACGGAGATTATTCCGTGTTTTGGTGCATACAAAAACTGGAAAACGATACGTTTCGGAACAAATTGCTATTTCGATAGCTGCCACAGAATTTCGAGTGTCTCCATGATAAAGCGACCATGAAATACAATCATTGTGAATGAGCCCTCGCAAGTTATTCAAGTCAGGTATCCAGCCGGCACTAGGTGATCTACCGTGTGAAAACTGTCATGTGGGCATGGCGCCAGCGGAGACACGACAAAGCCACGTCAAGTGGGACTCAGCAGGCTTCCTCATCGCAAAAGATGTGTTCTGGTCGAGTGACGCTCCGGCACACACACACAGAGAGTGTGTGTCGTTCCAGAAGATCAGTGTTGTTCCCACACTCCACTCTAGCTGCCGGGGAAAGCCTTCTCTTTCATCACTCCTTGATGTGTAGGATAGGAAACGTAGATAAATTGTCCAGAGAAAGAGATTAAGCTACAATGATGATTCGCCTGAAAGAGTTGCATAAATGAAACAGTTTCCTTACTCCTTGCGTTTCGTACACATGCGCTTTCCGATACTGGCACGAACGCCGTGTAGGATCTGTGTAGCATATGTCCCTAGCAAGCCAAAGCGACTGATGGTATTGTAAAATATTTGTTCATTATATCGCGAAAGACATAGGGCAGACGCAGCTATGAAATGTAGGCTCACCTACGAAACGATGTGTCTATGTGTATATGCATTTCCAGTCGTGTCTGAGTATTGTCACCTGGATTGAAGCCGGATCGACGAGTATCTATAGTAATGTGGCGCTTATTTGTGAACAAACGATAAAATTGCTCTTTTTCTTAATCGCAAAATTCCGACCGATTTCTCATCGGTCGAACCGGTCAAGGCGATCTTGAAGATCACATTGATTCTAACATAATATCAACACTCGTTACACATTGCAAAAGAACACATCTTATTCGCTTGCCCAACACCAATAGCGGCTAATCCTCGAGCCTGTCACTCCACTACTGAACTTGGCCGTCTCGGCGTGCCCTGGGGTGGTGTCCCCCTGGCTGAGGAAACGAGCTGACGGTTCCTTTATCGGACCGAATGTCACTCAAGCGCATATGTGCGCCATGCTCCTGCAAACTCTCGCGCACATGCATGAACATGTGTGCCTGTGCATGTGTGTGTGTGTGTATGTGTGTATGCGCATGAATTCACCAGTTTCCGTGAGCTTGGACGAACTAGTGGGAGGCAAGCTGAATGGTTACATGGCTGGCAGTGTGATTAGTAAACGTCACGTCCTCAAGCGTCAATGGTGGCTTGTCAGGGATGTCGTGTCAGTGGTGACGTGTCAGTGATGTCGTGTCAGTGGTGTCGTATCAGTGATGTCGTGTCAGTGATGTCGTGTCAGTGATGTGTCAGTGGTGACGTGTCAGTGATGTCGTGTCAGTGGTGTCGTGTCAGTGGTGTCGTGTCAGTGATGTCGTGTCAGTGGTGTCGTGTCAGTGGTGTCGTGTCAGTGATGTCGTGTCAGTGATGTCGTGTCAATGATGTCGTGTCAGTGGTGTCGTGTCAGTGATGTTGTGCCAGTGGTGTCGTGTCAGTGATGTCGTGTCAGTGGTGTCGTGTCCGTGGTGTCGTGTCAGTGGTGTCGTTTCAGTGGTGACGTGTCAGTGATGTCGCGTCAGTGGTGTTATGTCAGTGGTGGCGTCTCAGTGGTGGCGTGTCAATGGTGGCGTGCCAATGGTGTCGTGTCAGTGGTGGCGTGTCAGTGGAGTCGTGTCAGTGATGTCCTATCAGTGGTGTCGTGTCAGTGGTGTCGTGTCAGTGATGTCGTGTCAGTGGTGTCGTGTCAGTGGTATTGTGTCAGTGATGTCGTGCCAGTGATGTCGTGTCAGTGGTGACGTGTCAGTGGTGTCGTGTCAGTGATGTCGTGTCAGTGATGTCGTTTCAGTGGTGACGTGTCAGTGATGTCGTGTCAGTGATGTCGTGCCAGTGGTGTTGTGTCAGTGATGTCGTGTCAGTGATGTCGTGTCAGTGGTGTCGTGTCAGTGATGTCGCGTCAGTGGTGTCATGTCAGTGGTGGCGTCTCAGTGGTGGCTTGTCAATGGTGGCGTGCCAGTGGTGTCGTGTCAGTGGTGGCGTGTCAGCGGTGTCGTGTCAGTGATGTCGTGTCAGTGGTGTCGTGTCAGTGGTGACGTGTCAGTGATGTCGTGTCAGTGGTGTCGTGTCAGTGGTATTGTGTCAGTGATGTCGTGTCAGTGATGTCGTGTCAGTGGTGACGTGTCAGTGGTGTCGTGTCAGTGATGTCGTGTCAGTGATGTCGCGTCAGTGGTGTCATGTCAGTGGTGGCGTCTCAGTGGTGGCGTGTCAATGGTGGCGTGCCAGTGGTGTCGTGTCGGTGGTGGCGTGTCAGTGGTGTCGTGTCAGTGATGTTGTGTCAGTGATGTCGCGTCAGTGGTGTCATGTCAGTGGTGTCGTTTCAGTGGTGACGTGTCAGTGATGTCGCGTCAGTGGTGTCATGTCAGTGGTGGCGTCTCAGTGGTGGCGTGTCAGTGGTGGCGTCTCAGTGATGTTGTGTCAGTGGTGTCGTGTCAGTGGTGTCGTGTCAGTGGTGTCGTTTCAGTGGTGACGTGTCATTGATGTCCCGTCAGTGGTGTCATGTCAGTGGTGTCGTGTCAGTGGTGTCGTGTCAGTGGTGGCGTGTCAGCGGTGGCGTAACAGTTGATGTGTGTCGCCCATGGGCGATAAGGTTCGTTTGCGTTTCTCCCTTGCGGATGCGAGAAGTGAGAGACGAAACTCTCAGGCGCAACAGATGGCAAAATCGAACGCTCAAGATGGAAAAAAATTCGTTTCGGAAGTGAACGATTTCTGTATCGTCTGAACTCAACCGAAGGAATTGTCGTATGGTCCATGAAACCGGCGCACCTCATAAGTGCAAATAACAAACGAACGATCTCAAACGAGATAAAACATATACCACCACTTCAAAGTTCATATCAATTCATTATGTTGACATGGGTCTATACGGATGAAAAATCAGTGATGGTCAAACGGAATGCTCTCTAAATGCACCACAATATTTATGACTTACTAGTAGAATACATGCATTAGAGTAATATTTCTTCCAATATCCCGACATTCTTCTCAATTACATTTCGACCATAAATGTGTCCAAATGTATGTGTGTGTGTGTGTGCGCGCGTGTGTGTGTACGTTTACATGGAGAGAACGAGGATAATTTTAGCCGTATGACATCTTTGCTACTACATCGGGACGGAGGTGGATTAAAATCTAGAGAGGTCACCACCAGTGTTGGATTCACAAATCGTTGGTTGCATGTAGGAAGATGACTAATCGACTGACTGATTGCCTCGAAACCATAGCAGTTCATCTCACTCAAACAGCACCAATCCAATGTTTTCTATTGTTGAAATAATCTTAGCAGAGAACATGTATGAAGATTGTTTTTCAGAAAGCTCTCACACACGGGCAAACAATTATTGGCTATCATGCACACACGCACCATAGACATGCTGTAAACACTGGATCACACAATCACATTGGCTTGAACCAAATCCTAGCTAAGCTGTCCTTCTGTTTCTGAAATGCTCCTTTCCTGTTTAGTCAGTGTGAATAACAACCTAGTACCCATATCTGCAGCGTAAGCGTCCACAGTCAACCTAAAAGTTAAATGTACACGTAGTTCAGAGTCTGTTAAAAG
Organism: Sacculina carcini; assembly: GCA_916048095.2. NCBI lineage: Eukaryota > Metazoa > Arthropoda > Thecostraca > Sacculinidae > Sacculina > Sacculina carcini. The sequence continues at coordinate 748,913 of OU696590.1, forward strand.
ATTCCACCACTGCATGTAGTATGTTCCACAAGCCAGCTATGGCTTGTACAATATGCTATGAGTATATTAATTATACATACATAAACACCAAAACACACACACACACACACACACAAACACAGATAGACACTCACAAACACACACTAATAAACACATGGAGGGAAGCATCACGAGACTCAGACGACACTGTGTGTGTGTATGTGTGTGTGTGTGTGTGTGTGTGTGTGTGTGTGTGTGTGTGTATGTGTGTGTGTGTGTGTGTAATTAGCACTGGTAGACTTCGATGCTGCAGACTCTGCCATAAATCAATCAACGTCACTGCGCATCTGTATGTGTGTGTGTTTGTGTGTGTGTTTGTGTTTGTGTGTGTGTTTGTCTGTCTATGTGTTCTTTACGTGCATAACTCATGCGCGCGTGTCTAGGGCGAAATCTCCGTGCTCTGCCAGAAAACGGCTCGGTCGCCAAGCACCGCCGCCGCCGCCGCTGGGCGCTGAGTAATTTACGACCCAGGCTCGGCTCACATGTGCCCCTCTTTCCTCCCACACACACACATACGCACATACACACACACACATACACACACAGTGTGTGCAGGGACGTGATGCGTTGCGCCCCCCGATGCAACACCGTGAATTTCACTGCCCGCCTTTGTCTCAATGAACATACACACACACACACACACACACACACACACACACACACACACACACACACACACACACACAGCAGCGCGCATAGCCAGACTTCACTGGTGCAGAAACTAGTTGTTCTGCTGCAGCATAGCGTGAACGCCAAATGGCCGCTGGCTTCCGTGGAGCGTGGCAGAGAGCGAAAGAGAAAGGCAGAAAAAGAGAGAGAGATTATGAAGAGAGTATGTTAGTAAGAGAGTAAGAGAGTACGCAGCTAATACACATTCAGACATTTTTGACGTAGATACCAATGTAGCAGTGACATAGATGTCTGCGGACTTGCAAGTACTCCAATAATTACCTGCAGTTGTACAGGTAGGTTAGCTTTCGGCAGAAAGGCATAGACAAGCAAGATTGGGTTTGGGTTTGATAGACAAATTGTGGAATCCTTATTCTGACCAAGTTTAAATCAGTGCCGCTCTTGAAAGTGTCTGCCTAAAATTCAACTGCTGATTGTTGAGTCATTCGATGGACGGCGGAGTGGATATTTTCATGAAGCCGGGAGTTCATCTGTTCATCTCACACCTCTCATATCCGCAAGATGCAATTGCTTTATCTCAAAATATATCAAGTTGCCCTTATCGTCATCATAATTATTCCTTATCCTGCATGAGGTTTTTATCTTCCTGACTAAAACCTTTACTTTTCCAACTATCTTGCTTACTGCATCTTTTGGGATTCTCCAGTACATGGGGCCACCACAGGGTGATAATAGTGCTTGCACGCTCCCATGCTACGGGATTTGCTTGAAATTAATAATAATAATTTAAATTATAATAATAACACTTTACCAAAAGATCAAAGAATTGGCATATAGTGAATATGCGAGACGGTTTAAATCTTATGTGTGATATGTATTGTTGACTCATAAAAGGTGTGTTCAACTTACATGCTATATCCAGGGTATATACATACATCTGGGTGTGTATGTGTATGTATATGTGTATGTGTGAGTGTGTGTGTGTGTATGTGTGTGTGTGTGTGTGGATAATAAAAGAGGGACTAGATTTACGAGCAGGGTGGCATTGACACCTAAACAGTCTTTATTGTACAACTGACCAACACACACACATACATACACACACACACACACACACACACACACATACAGATAAAACACGTGTTTGTCCAAATAACAGTTATGTCGCACATCGTGTCATGGAATGGCTGAAAGCATTGTGGATGTTCATATATTTGTGAATATATGCACACATCACTAATATACCTAGTGTAAAGCTGAAGGCAAGCTAAATACCTTTGTAAACATGAGAAGATTAGAAAATTTTTAATAGATAATACTGTTTTGAGATCTTGACCAAATGTAAATATATTCACAATTGAGTTTGATTATAAGAATGTTATTAAAACTAACTAAATATATATTGGATTGGGGTAAATGATTAATATGACATCTTAGGAACTATATAATTTAGTATAAAATTTGGTATTTTTTATTAGTTCAATTTGTACCTGCGTTTGTGTTTCACTATATTGTTTTTCCGTGTGAAGTTAGAGTCAGTGTTGGGATTGGTATTACTATAATATACTCATAATTACAAAGTCAAGTTTAGTTATGAAATCAAATATGAGAAAATCATGTTAACCAATTTCCTACAATTTGATAATAGCCTAATATTATAATTTCTAAGTTGTCAACAAAATCTCGGAGTCGATTATGACCAGAAATTTCACTACATAAATTATTTTCATAATTAAGCCATCCATCAGTCTAGTAGTCTAAAACATATACAAACTTGACTAATTATTTCGTTATGAATTATAATAAATATATTCATATTGTATTTATTCATTCAATTTGCCAGTAAGTATTATATTGGAAATTGGTTGGACTTTTTTGTTATTTTAGCTAAAAATATTCGTTTACAATACTTACAGTTTCATTTGCCGTATAATTAATGATTTTAAAATTTGTGAATTATATCATGTCAGCGCATGTTTACAATGGTAGCATATTTTACCCTGTGGCGGAATATTACCCAGGTTGTTTAGGCGTGGGAATTGTTTATCAATATCCTGCAGTTCAGGATTCGTTCATATTCTTAATTACTTGGATCTAACAAGGAGCCAAACTGCCAACTGGTCTAAATTAGCATGCTAAAAATATATATATTTATTCCACAAGGGGAAATATTGTTGTTTTGATTTTTGCATGTAGAAAAATTTCGCTATTTTTTTGGCAATCTTTAGTTTTTGAAACGTCACAATTTGTTAAGTTCCTGATTGTTCAATGTCAAAAATCCACCTATAACCGTATGGGAAAAAGTATATTGATTGCTGCGCCACCTAGTGTTGTATTCTTCAACTGAGAGTAGAAAAAATGTTGACTAGGGGCATCCTGAAATAATTGAATAAAATTGTCATCGTTCGGCACAATAGAAAACAGGAATTTTAAAAGTAATTTAGCAAGGAATACAAAATATGCTGCCATTTAAGACAAATATTCTAATCGCAACACAATTGTTGTGAGTGTGCCAAGTCACGAGCTTCTATCGCTTGCCGTGTAGATGGCGCTGACATCTGCGTCAGCTGTTGCGGCAGCCATTATTGAACGAGAAGCACATGCATCAACACACGGACATTACACTAAGCTGGGACCAATCAGCGCGCTTGTTACAAAACTGCTGATTTTCGCGGAGTTTGCGAATCTTACGCGCAATGGCGAAAGCTGGCCGTTGTTCAAGAGATGTTTGCATGACCATTGTTTATATGAACAGAGTTATAACATTTATTTCATACTCTGAAAGAATTGTAGTCGGATAATTATATTTAATTTGAGATGTCTTTAAAACTTGCATAATATAAATATGTTTTAATGACATCGGGGAATATAATTAAAAAGGTATTTCTATAATTGCCAGTATGAAAGGCTTAATTTAATATGCCAATTATCAATAGCAAAAACAGATCTTTAATTTCTTTGCATTCTATAAATTTACAGATTACTTGATGCGTATTTATGATTGATTGACAAATGATTCATGAATGATTTATGATTTGATTTGATGATTTATTATTGAATGATTGATTGAGTTAATGATTTAGGATTGATAAAGGATTTCATAGACTTTGTTCTCATATATTATTATTATTAATATTTTAATTACAGGCAAATCCAGTAGCATGGGAAGAGTGCAAACACTATTAACACCCTAGGGTGGCCCCATGTACTGAAAGCGCACAAAAGAGTCAGAGGGAAAGAGAGTACGAAAATATAAAATTATAGAAAGAGAGTTGGAAAAGCAAATGATAAATAAATAACAATAAATAATAAACCATCATCCGATAACACTCAATAATGTCACTCCGCCCACGTTCCTCAATAAATAACAACCAATCAACAATAAATATGTGATTCAATAAATGACAACCATCAATAAGTAATAATAAATAATATATTAGAATAGATAATGTATTTCATATATTATTTGTCAAAGAATCCATTATATCCAATCATTAATCCAAATCCATTATCCATTATATCATTTTGTCAATTATATACATTCAATTGAATGAAGTTTGGTATAGTTTGGCAAAATTTGTTAAATATTATTGTCACAATTTAACGCAATAAACAACAACACAACTGTCAATTAAATTCTGACAATATCATCGGGAAATATCTTATTATTGGTAGCTTTTTATTGGTTGTGATCAGGTAAATTAATATAAATAAATATGAATTTAATTGACAAATTTAATTAATATGAAAATATATCTAAGCGTGAATAGATAATATTTCAGTTATTCTACGAACATAAAACTTAATTGAAATCAATCGCTTTGGAAATATGCACATTGATCGAAAAATACTTGCAGATATACGCAAAAATGTATATGCTTGGAAGCAGAAATATCATGTGGGCAACATATAATGCTCCAATGAACTCAGAAATATAATTTCATGAGTTTGCGAGTCTCAAACAGTATTAATTATTATAGTGACAATAATTATAGTTACTATTAATTACAGACAAATTCATGCAAAAAGTGAAAGCATTGTTTCCACCTTGCTGTGGTCGCACTTTGCGGAGAAAAAAATTAAATGTAAAGAGAGGTTGACAAATAGAAGTTTAGCCAGGAAGATGAGCGCAAATAAGTGGATATTGATCCATAGAAGATTGAGTATGTTTTCAATCCAAAATGATTGGTAGAGGAGTGTAATCACATCACGATTGAAGCGCGCTTTGACAGTCTTTGAAAAATATGATCTGTTAACGATTGTTGAATCTACACAGAAAAAACAAATGCCAACACTTGACACAACATAGACTCGATATAAAGTGCCATCGCACCAATATAGCCTCCATTGACTCAGTGGGATCTATTCCCCTGAGGGAATATACCAGACACAGGGAGAGGGTAGCCAGGGCCGCACACGAAGAAGTCAATGTTATAGGAGGGAGCAGGCCTTCCTCTAGAGCGAACCTTGTATCATTGGGACTGGTCTGACGATGGGCAGACACATAGATGCCCGAGGGAGAAGGGCAGTTGGCAGTGGGGAGCTGCACCACCACCAGCTTGGGCGTGATTTTATTGTGAGCCCCCAGTGGAGCAAGCGCCCCCGTGTCAGCCAATTCCCCGAGCAATTTCTCACTCGCAGCCCACACCTACGCCTACGTAATCCAACAACTGAGTTTCCGCGCGTGTTAGTGGGTGTGTGTGTGTTTGTAAATGATCAAGTAAAATCTCCAACCGCATCAATCTTCACTAGCAGTTCTTGCAAATGTCAGCCGGATTTTTGTAGAGATACTCAAGAACATTGTGTCAGCACTAATAAAAGGAATTCAAGGTATTTAATCGAAAATAGGAATAAAACAAATTTTTACACTGATTCGGTAAGGTTCACCTAAGCTAATAATTGAATTGAATCAATTTGAAGATACCTTGCTTCCGGATAACAATCACATACAAACATGAACATTTAATATGTAAAAAACATAATTTTATAATATTCCTTCGCATATATACTAGGGTTAACTTTAAATATGTATCTTCAAGAGCTATCGGGAAGTTCAGGAGTATCAGCTGTTATCAATACGAGCTAGTAAAGCGGAATATATTCATCTTAAAATTGAGATATTTTGTGATTCGGTGTGTTGCGTTGGTGTGTTGGTTCGTGCGTTACTCCTGCAAAGTGTTCTGTGGAGCAATTCTACCCAGCGAGAAGTGTGAAGCAAACGAAAGTCAAAGAATGCTGATTGCTACAGCTAACAACACAACAATTTCTTGAACGATTCATGCTCAGAGCTAGATGTTGTACGTATGAACAAATGGTATGACGCTCTTTAAACTGCCTTAACTCTCTGAGACCGTGTGTTGTAAATCATTAAGGTTTACGTGTCCAGCACCAAACCTTCGACCCGGCTTTGACACCCACCCACACACACACATGAACATACAGACACACATACACGGACGCTTACGGTGAAATAAACAAGATAGAGACAGGACAATAAAGTTGGTCGTGTTACGCATGTGTGTCCTTTTCACGTTGTCACTTTCTATTTTCGATGGTGTCATGACACTGGCATTTCCTATCTGCGACTTTTACTTGTTAATGAGCCCTCTGTTTCCTAGTCGAGCATAACTTCACTCTCAATATGAAACCGGTTCCAGTACAGCAAATTGTTGATGTACGGCTGTCTGAAATACATCAATCAATGAAACCGCATTAGTGTTGTTCTACATGCTAGAATCACCAGCCAACGTTGTGCCCAACAATTACTTATGCTTTTGTTTATTTTCATTTCATTTATCTCCATTTTTTTATTTTTTTATTTTATGATATTTTTTCCCCCTTTCTGTGAATTTTCTACTTCTTTTCTCACATCTTGATATCGTGTACTGTTGTTTCTCATTGTTGTCTCTTTCGCGCTTGTTTCTATGTGAGCGCTATACAAATACATTGTTGTTGTTGCCCAAATTTTCTTCTTGGTGAATAAGGACTATATGATCATGATAGCGAATATTTTGAGAATATTTCCTCTGCCAATTTTTGTCTCAACAATTAAGACCAAGATTAAGACTTACATTGAAACTAGCACTGAAGTAATCACACTCGTAATACAGGATCATATTGGACAATCATATTCACTGAGGTTTCAGTAAATTAGACAATTTCGTAGCGAGATTAGGTGCGTTGTCGATTTTTTAATTTGTTCTTGTTTTCACGTTATGCTTATTTATTTATACATTTTCCACTCAGATATTCCTACAGCAAGTAAATGTTGTATTAGAAACATAAATATATGCTTACTGGAGCCAAAATTGAATAATCTAAGTAGTGATTAACCCCAGGAATATCATAGCGTTTGCATCTTGAAATTCAACGTCGTAGGCAAACAAAGACATCAAAAATGTAATTTCTAAAAATAACAACATTAATTTACAATAAACACGAAATTGTTTATATCTGAATATGAACCTGAAAGCGAACTTTTGAGAAGCATATCCAAAATGAAATTAATCCAGAATTTCTCAATGCAAATGCGGCTTGTATGAATTGCAAGAAAATTTACCAGTGCACTAGGATTATTTTAGGGAAATGGCCTGCACATAGAATCCTCATTTTTCTCCCCATAGACATGACAACCGATGGTTAATGGGATAGTTTTCACATACCTCGTCAAATGCATCGTGCCAGTACATTAGTGCTTTTCAATCCAATTTGCACAGGTCCGCATATCTCGCTAACACAATGATCACACACACACACACACACCATTCAACACTCGCTCACTACACTCTACATGCTGTTGTAACCAGCGCACACACCCATGGGTGTGTGTATGTGCGAATATAAGATCACTTCTAATCACGCGCAAGATCACCAGCAGCAGCAAAAGACAAAGCTCTTGAGCACTAGACAAAACGCCAACACTCACTACACACGGCAACAATCACTGACAAACGCAAACTCGTAATTCACCCTGGCGCGCACGTTGCACAATGCACAATAGTTGCTGTTGCACTGAAGACACATGACACGATCAAGTGTAGTTTTCATCAAGCATCGCTTGTACACGCTTGCCTGCCTGCCTGTGTGTCTGTGTGTCTGTATGCGTGTCTGTCTGTCTGTTTGTGTGTGTGTGTGTGTGTCGGAGTGTGTCGCTCATCGTAGCTAGCATCACTCAATATCACGTGACCGGCGTTCAGCCAATGGCGAGCCACCGGGGGCGGTCGCTAGACACACACGCACACAATGCACATACACACACATACACACACAATGCACACATACACGCATACACGTACAGAGGCACACACGTACAGCAGATGTGCGCACACACACAAATACACACGTAGCTACGAACACGTATGACACAACGTTCATTGTGTTGTCTGCAAAATCACGAGTTGTCAAATACGTACACACACACACACACTAACACACACATACAAGCAAACACCTCAGGCTGAAGTACACTCCGATTTGACAAGGATGAATTATATTGGAAGGCAAAGCACGTCTATCTAAGCCGTTTTTACCGAAATAATAAATTTAGCATGGAGAGTTTAGTGAGTGTGTTTTCTGGTTCCTACCCAATATAAATATATCATTAGACTGGGCTGATCATACCTCCCTGCTTAATACTAAAAACTAGACCAACAAGAATAGGCAGGTAAGGACAGGGAAAATCATCGAAAATAGTCGAGAAAAATTTGCATGTACATTAATTAGATTCTGTGTAGGAATGTTTATTACCCATATGTGATGACAGCCATCATGCATTAGTGTTCAAAGATGACTCAGTTGGTCAATTGCATGGAACCCTCAACCATTTTATGCCTAGTCAATTGCAACACTCATACCTCAATGAAAAGTATATTTCATATAATTTCCCATAAGTTTATTAGTTTTTATAATAGCAAAGTATATGTATAGGAGCCGTATTGAGTTTATCATTGGATCGGGCCCAGTCTGTGGGAAAACTCCATTTTGGTTCCTCAATCCCTCCGAGAGTAGCAGTGGTAACTTGTCGGTCTTCTAATCTGCAGATGGAAGAAGCGAGTCTGCCCAAACACGATAGTCTAGTTTAGGCTACCACTGGAATACCATCGGATGCTGCCCAAGCTAAAACTGTGTTTCTTCAACACATCTCAAGTACTTTTGTCTTATATAAACAGTCATTGACCCCCTCCCAGAAATCCTTGTAGATCCTGTAAAACGACTTCTTCAGAGGTTTAGCTCATGCCCTAGAACATTAGCTTTCGTGGCACGTGAGAGAACATGGTGCCCCACATATTATTTTATCCTGGTCCTGTGGCCTCTCAAAAAATCACATAGCCCCCAGAGAAAAGCAGGGAGAACAAATGATATTGCTGTCACCGCCATGACACATGTCGGTTTCTTAGTTCAATCTCTTTGAGTTGTTCGATATGTAGGTATTATTTTATAGCAGGTGGCTTCAGTTGATGGAAAGTTTTGCGTCTAGTTCACCTGGAGCTCTCATAACTTATTTGACCTTGGAGTGACAAATCTGTGAGTGGGTTTTAACTTAACAATGTTTGGTTTCTTCAGACATAAAACCTACAAGCTACGATTAACGCGTGGTATTTTCAATGCAGACGAACTAATGGAACGACTGATGAGAAACAATGAAATCATTGAAGACGCGGAATTGTCTGATATGAATTAAAGGCACTATTCCGCAGGCCTAACCCGCTCAAATTTTCAATTCAAACTTCAACAACATCGTCATGAGCGATTGATAAATTGTGTCTGGCAATCTTCCAGCCGCCGCTTCTCAACTATAGATCAACAGATCCGGCTCGAAATCGCGCCGAATTCGGTCGAAGACAAGCGACCGACCAGTTTCGGACACCACGCAGACATCTCGGGCGGCTCCCTTCTCCCGGAGTCCGCCTTCACTTCAAAGTCTTGCACAAACTTTTAAACACACACTCCAACTTGAATGTATGTGTGTGTGTGTGTGTGTGTGTGGGTGTGTGTAGGCTCGTGGAGCGTGACCGGACAACGGAGGCGCTCTGTTATTAGAGACCATTGCTGGCCGGACCAAAGCGCGTATTAGCGGCGGCACATACACACACACACACACACACACACACACACACACACACACATACACACATGCAGACAGAATGCTCCGGCTGCACGCAACATCGACAGAGCAAGAAGGCCGTGGAAGACGACGCCACCACGGCTCACCGCCACCACTGGTCGCGCCACCACAAAACAGGCGGCGGCCCACACACTTCTGACCGGCAAACACACACACACACACACACACACGCAAACGCAGAGCCACGTACGCACGAAATTGCTCATATTTGTGTGTGTGTGCGTATGTGTGTGTGTGTATGTGTGTCTGAAGGCGTTCAAACTCCCACTCATCTCAAGGTTCACATGCACACAAACAGACTCACACAGACGCATATGCACACACAGACACACAGACTAAATCAACAGAAGAAAACTGTCGACACAATTCCTTACGCTTACAATCCCCTGTATGTACATTGAAAGCATAATACAAATGTTTAACGAACGACGCATAGATTGTACCTAGATGGCAAGCAGTACACATGTATGTATAACAATGCAAAGTCTAAGAAGAAAATTGTTTAAGCTTGGATTTTATGAGAAAGCCAAGATAGAGTTAGTTATTCGGTGTTGAATTGGATACGATGTCCCTGATACAAAAATCTAACTTCCATAATGTTTGTATTGTGAGAAAACGGAATGCAATACAATATTCAAGCGACAAAGGTTAAAATACGAAAATATATTTACTTATTATTACTGTTATTAGTGAATTATAAATGTATGTATTTCAGCAAATTTGTGATATGCTTAGAGAAAATTATCTGTGGATGAAACTTAACGAAAACTCAGAACAAACACGTGATGGATTTGCAATCGTAGAGAAATAATTGTGTTAAAATCTATTAGCCTAAGTACTCCGCCAAAGTTTGATATTTATGTAAAAGATTATAGTTGTAAATAATATGTGTATATTTTAGTTACTCTTATTTTCACTAGTGAATAGTGTGGAATTACACGCTGTACATTTGATTTGACTATCAGTTGAGATTTTCGTTCGAAAATGTCGGCTTAATCGAATATGCAAAAGTAATTTTGTGCAACAGAGTGCAATGTATCACAGATGGAGAATTCTACGTAGTCAAACAGTTAGATAAGCTTGAATTACAAATTTATTGTACATCATTTATGTACGCTGTGTGTCTACGTGTAAAGTCAACCCATATTTCATCTCAAAGGCGTTTATAGCCTGCATGTTTCGCTGGGCCAATGCAATTTCGTACCAAATTGAATACAATTTCCTAGCGCTGCTTTGTGCGAAAAATAAATCCACACCCACCAGCACAGAATCTGACAAGCAAGTTAGATTCAGTTAGATGTCTTGTAATATGTAGTATGTGTGTGCGTGCGTGTGTGTGCGTGTGTATGTGTATGTGTGTGTGTGTGTGTGTGTGTGTGTGTGTGTGTGGAGCTTGTCAACTCATTCGTCATAAGGATTTATGATGGGATTTGTATGCATAAAAATTAATGGCAATTTCCTGTAGGAAGTGTTTACATCTGCGCCGCAGTGATGAATGTGTTGGGAGCACACGTGGGAACTGACAGTGCCGACACTGCGCTCGCCAACGCAATGATGCCAAACGCAGGCAAGTCTGAACATTTGGTGAAATTCAAAAGCGCCAGTTCCGTTCGGTATATTTCAAACGCTGAAAATCACCTATTTATATGAAGTCCTCATTTGACATGTAGCTGATTGTAGCACGAAATTCTACCAGTATATGGCAATATAACAGTTTAGTTAACTATATATTAATATTTATTCTTATTTATTGATGGTTGCCATTTAATTATTGTATGAATCACATATTTTTTATTGTTGATTGTTGTTATTTATTGAGAAGTGTAAGCGGAGTGTCATTATGGAGTGTAATCACATGGATTGGATATTTTTTTAACTCTCTTTCTCTCTACATCGCTTTGGCGCTTTTGGTAGATGGAGCCTCGTAGGGTGGTAATATTGCTTGCACTCTTCCCATGCTACTGGATTTTCTTGTAATTAATAATAATAGTAATAATAGTATGGTCACAAAACTTATAAACATAAACTAAACTATAAACTTTAACTTTAACTTTAACTGGCACCCATAAACTTTCAAACCTGTTATACACATGGGGGTTCATGTAGGTCATAGATGGTGGCATTCATGTTGGGTAAAAGCGGTACCAACAAAATATACCCGTGGGTAATTCCATCGGCGGGTGATGAAGGGGTTGCCAAGAGGTGAATTTAAGGTCAGTAAGTGTTTGTATTTATCCACTCGTATTCGTTAATTTTCTATTTTAGTGACTTCTTTACATCAAATTTCATAGAACAATTGAATTTATTGGATTTCTCAACGCTGTTGTGTAGAAAATGAAGAGATGGCTCATTAAGAAGTGGCGAATCAGTGAGAGAAATAGGATACGGACGACTAATCTAGAGGTTTAACTTATAACCGTGTAAGACACATATTGTGTAAGCATATTTAGTAAGTTATATACGGTACGTCATATCACTTATACACTTAATATACAGTTACAAACCTACACTAGAGCACATATCTATGTAGCTGAATGGCTAAGATAGGGTAGAGATAGTGTATGTCTTCCTAGTTATCTTTTCCTATCTTCACAGCATGTTCAACTCTGGCTGCGATTGTCACTCTGTATGTGTGTGTGTGTGTATGTGTGTGTGTATGTGTATATGTATGTGTGAGTATGTGTATGTGTGTGTGTGTGTGTGTGTGTGTGTGTGTGTGTGTGTGTGTGTGTGTGTGTGTGTTTTAGCACAACCCGGCCAGTTAATTTACAACCTGCATGTCTTACTGTGTACGCGCACAAATGTGCTTGTATGTGTGTGTGTGTGTGTGTGTGTGTGTGTGTATGCTTCCTTGTCGCAGCGGACGTGTGTATGTGTATACGTGTGCACATGTAAGTATGTGTATGTGTGCGTGTGTGTGTATGTGCCGTCATAGTGTCAGTGGTGTGACGAATATATGACCAAGAGTCATCGGTCAGAAAAGGGTCGTGACCCACTGCACAAACACACACACACATACACACACATACACACACACACACACACAAGCGTGCAGTTGGACACACATGCTAGGACAATGTCTAAGTTGTCTAGAAGGCATCCAGTCGTAGCGATGTACTACGGTGTTTTGACCTTCGTCCGTGGCAGTCGCAAGCCAACGCTTTGCTGTGGGGTTGAATTTTTTAACACTCCTTCTCAAGCCCACCCGGATTAGATAAGCGATATCTTGCTGTGTTTTGTGTTCAATTAAGGTTGCATTTATGCGCTAATCTATGCGCCGTGTGTGACTGAGTGAGTGTGTATGTGTGTGTGTGCTTGTGTGTGTGTGCTTATGTGTGATTGTGTGTGTGTGTGAGTGTTAGATAGTATACATTTTATTGCAAAAGTTAAATGAACTAACTCAGACAACACAAGCTATGCGGCTTCAGCAAGGGCATATCCAGTTTAATCATAGTGTATTTTATAGTATTGTGAAAGCATTGTACATAAGAAATGTAAATTAATGAAATCACAAATGGAATTTATCAACAGATTTACTGTTACAATTTTATAATTTTAGTATTGCTTTCATAAAAAATTCACTCCGTATTCGATGGCAAAATAGTGATATTTTAGTGAAATATTTGTCTGGTGTTTTTCAAATGCTACACATCTACCACTTATGTACAACAGGGTTTTTAAACGGGGGTATCCATACCCTTAGGGGTATGAGAACCAAAAGTCGCGGGTATGGGACTCAATTTCTGGGTACTGGTATATATTAAAATGTTTTTTAAATTGTTTATAAATAACAAAATTATCAATGGTTGTGATTTTTCCCAGTGGTCTGTATCTAAGGTACAGTAAATTCAAGCGGTTTAAATACTCGTGGATCTGGAAGATATACTGGCAAATAATTGGAATGGTGATAATTATTTGAACAGTCAAGTAAAGTGGGTATTGGACCATAATCGACAATGCATTCGAGGTATGAAATCATCAAAAGGTTGAGAACGCCTGATATAAAACATAGTAAGCAAACAGCGCTCGTCGAGTTCACTGGATCATTTCACTGGCTGGAAAATTCCACAAGTGAAGCCGAGAACATTCAAGCCGATGTATGCGGCAATTGTGGCGCAGTTGAGACAGTGAGATTGGCCTCAACAGTCTGGCAACCACGGCCTGGCACGCTGACGCCAACATCTATTGATTTATTGCCACCCCGTCGGCGGCGACATTGTTGCCTGCGCTCTGCTTGCGTCGACAACGATGAACAACGTGATATTGTGGTCGAATCGTGAAAAATACTCGATAACGTTTCTCTACGTTACTGATGTATTGGAGGTACTGAAGCTCACAAGTTGAATAGACGCATTCATCGAACTCTTGTTTTTTGAAGTATTATATCAAATATCACAAATCACGTACGATCAAGACAGTCACACAAGTAGGCTACTACTGAGTGGACCGAGTTGCTTGCAGCACAGATATCAAGACCAAGCGATGTGGCGTGATTAGCTGCAGCCAATGATGACCAAGCAGAGCTTGACGTCACCAATCATACGCGAGTGGGTGAACCAAACCTCTGAACCCCTGAAACTGTCTCACCGAAGCCCCGAGTTTTGATAGAACCGAGGTTAAGAAGCACTGATCTACGTCATGAACTCGTCCACTATTTTCTGCTGGCCTGTCTCTGTAATTTCCTGTCTCTCTTTCTCTTTCTTCCAGCGCACCATTTGCGCACATACTCTGTAGCTAGAGTGACGTCCATGTTGGCGGGTGCTCCCAGTGACGCCCCTCATCGCTTCCACTACAGTACACACACACACACACACACACACACACACACACACACACACACACACACACACACATGCTGCAGGAATACAAGAGCGAGCATGGAAGCATGTCGGTAGGGTGTATGCATGACTGCGCACCGTCTGAGAGGCCAGACTCACATGCAGAACACAGGATGCATGGCGGTTGAGTGGCCATGAGCGTGTATGTATATGTGTGTGTGTGCGAGTACGTTCGTATAAGTGGAACGAAGACAAAGATGAATATAGAAAAAAGTGAATGTGTCTATGAACATGTTGGTCTGTGCACAGTGCATATAGCCAAAGGTATATTAGTGTGATTTGCATTAGGGAACCAGTGAGCGCATTGAACCGGCAGCTTACATCGCATGCCGCGGGGCACACAAACGACACTGAGGGACGTAATCAAAAGGGAGTGTGACAGGGGCGATGACAGATGGCGGATCGGGGAGCCAGCCCAGTATTACCAGTGGTATTAGACTTGGTAATACACTAGTAGCTGTTGTTAGTTGGTCTTCAAGCGACAGCCACATAGCGTGTCGCCTTGTCGAGTGTAGGCATCTATGAGACCGCGTTCAGAATTTACCTCGTTTCATTTCATTATATTTATTTCATGAAGTCCTTCAATGATTTTTGTTCATGTTTACATTCTTAGCTGAAAAGTGCGCTGTACATAGGTAAAAACATATATAAACATACACATATGAACACGTTGATAACACCTATAGAACAGAAAAAACACTTATATAAATATAGAAAGTCATAAAAGTCACAACCACAATATTAAGCATGACTTAAAATTTATTAAAGCATTCTGCGTGAAATAGACCGAAAATACGTATGCGACTTGGCTATCTTATAAAGCAATAGATACTAATCAAACATCATTTAGTTTGCGTTATAAAATACTTTCTTCTTTCGTGAATATGTGCTAAATATCAATGTCTGTGAATAAATTCTACCAACTGTCACAATTGTGTGTTATTCTTGCGAATGTTTCCTGTTGAAATGGTATATTGGATGAGCTGAAATTGAGCATAAGTCGAATTAATGCGGTCTGGCTAACTCAATCAAGTCATATTAATATTATCTGATCATTCAATTGTCGTTGGATGAATTTTTTAAGTTTACTGTACTGTTTGACAAAACATCTTTCAACACATCTAGATTATTTTTGTGTGTGAGATTTTTTGGCTTGTATATTCATTGGGAGAGATCCATTGGGGTTATGAATGGGCACATGAAACATCCAAGTCTATTTTTCTATTGAATAATTACAACATAAATTATAAATCTGTTGCGCAAAGGGTAAAGTTGGTCCACCATATCTATACGTTTCGCTGCGACTACAAATTAGCGAATAGTATATTATTAGCAAGATGGCTGTCTTCTAGAAACTAGAGCGTGCTGTGGGGTGCCCGGTTTCAACTGAGCTCTGCAACGTTGCGATAGGACACGCTGGTCGAACGGATTGAAAAACTTGCGGCATGGTATCTGTGCTAGCAGGATCGGGTTATGAAGGGTGTTGTATGATTGCCGTCTAGTTGTGCACACACACACACACACACACACACACACACACACACACACACACACACACATACACACACACACACACACACACACACACACACACACACAGTTATACACCGGCATTGATACAGTGTAAACTGGTTATATTAGCAAAAGTTGTAAATTATGAAATGCAAAATCTAACAAACGATTTCATTGATAATTTTGTTTGCTTGTTGAATTGTGCTGTTTCATAGCAACAGAGTTTAAGGTTGTGTTATTGTGTAGTTGAGCCAAATGATATTGGGGGTCTGAAATTAAGTGTTTTTATGTGTGTTTTCCACAATTTATATTAATTCACCTGGTGATAAACGAGTTATAATTATCAATGGAACAAGACATGCTCTTCTGTATTGTCAAGAAATAAATTTGGATTAGGATGGGCGGTAAAATTAGCGACTGTTGGAGGTTCGCTGGAAATTTGAAACTGTTTGAAGGTCATTTAGAAAGCATGGCTAACGATCATATAAGCAATTTACTGGCGGGCAACTAAATATCATATATAAAATTGCATTGCGTGAGAATCTCTCAGCTTCAAGCAAAGCCCATTCAATTCTCATAATTGTATAGGCTTTTGTGTCAATATTTTTCCCATATATATAGTGCGATATCTTTGTGAATGCTCATTTCAATTTCATATCATGATAAGCTGCATTTCACTGCAATCTTGGTGATTATTCGTGGCTGACGGTCTCAAATATTAAATCACAAAGCCACATTGGAGAGCATTTATGAATGCTCTATAAAATTTAATGCTTTGATATAATTAATTATAATAAATACTGATATCAAGCATAATTGATACAATATATTTATGTTTGAACTGCATGTTGACTGATATAGACAACACTAGTGGTGGTTGAGTTTTGCAAAGTTTGTTTATCTCTCACACGCACACACTGGCGTTCTGGCCTCACACACACACACACACACACACACACACACACACACACACACACACACACACACATACACACACACACACACACACACACACACACACACACACACACATACACACACACACACACATACATACACACACACACGAATACACACACTATCTGTGCGTTTCCAGGCGATCTATATTTGTGTCGACTTCGCCACTCAGCGCTAGGCAAACAGCTACAAGAGCAGGGTGCACGGAGCAAGGGGTGCAGAGGGGTTGGACAGAGAAAAAAAGAGAGGGAGAGAGAGGGAGAGACTGTACCACTGCCAGCCAGACTGGATTTATGGTCTGCATGTGTCAACGATCAACAATGGCAACCCAGCCAGCACACAAACATACACACACAAACATACACACACACACACAAGCTCACAGATACACATACACACATGCATGTACACACAAGGAATGCACCCACACACACACACACACACACACACACACACATGCGTTCACACACACACAGTGCACATTCAACAAACGAACATGCTAAAGCACACGAGGAGTTACGCACTGCTTCGACAAAGTCGCATTTGTAACAACAAATAGGGGTAAGCTTACACTTAGAACACACACACACACACACACACACACACACACACACACACACACACACAAACACACACACACACACACACACAAGCAAACACACACACACACACACAAAGGCACATACAGACGCATATATAAATATACGCATATTTACACACGAGCTTGGTAGCGTATCATGATTTGCAGAGAGGAAAAATGATGGTGATGATTAAATGATGATTGAATGATGATTGGTGATAATTGGACGATGATTGGATGATGGGAAATATGAAAACCAAATATGAATACACAAACGAACAAGACACTGTATATGAATGCACACACAAATACACACAAATACACACACACACAAATGCACACACAAATACACACATAAATACGCACACAAATACACACACGAAAAAGATTTTTTCATATTTTATTTTTGTATCATATTTATATTTCAGATATCAATCAATCTCAATCAACAATTATCAATCAGATATATTCATGCGTGTTTGAGCTTAGTTCGTAGTTGTGTACGTGTGTATATACGTGTGTATGTGAGTATGTGTGTGTATTTAAACGAAAGCACCCAACTGACAAAAAAAGCAGCATATGCAAATTTCTTAATAATTGTCGCACACACACACACACACTTACACTCACACACACACACATACAGGCATGCATACAATCACACACAATGCTTACACAAGCACACGCACATACACACATACAAGCACACACACACACACAAGCTTATACACTTACACTCACATACACACATACAAGCAGACGCACACACACACCGGCGTACTTACACAAGCACACCCACATGCATACGCAATACCTTCCATTTGCAATATTAAGAAACGGCAGTTTTAACGGCCTTCTTTAGAATTGCAAGCGTGCATTGCAGACTGAGAAAAAACGGATGTTGCACT
>OU696590.1:772500-822500 GCA_916048095.2 Sacculina carcini
CATGATCTATCATTCTAAACACAGACGTCAACATTTCCGCGTGGTTGTCGACCGAACCGATAATCTACTGATTTCACAGTAAGAGCATGTTGGTCAGTCATTGACCAAAAGACAATTAAAATCAGAAAAAATGCAGAATATTTTTGATAACCCGCTATAATCTAGCTGCAATCTTCCAACTTTGCAAATTCAATTTACTTTTATTTGCGTTTTTTTACAAATGTTTTTCCTTTTTTCTTGTTTGGTGTTTTTTTTAATTACAATATTATGTGAGAAAAAATTTTCAGATGTGGTAAATATGTCAAATGTGGTATCTCAACATTTGTTTAGCCATATCTAAAAAAACTGTATAGCGCTGGCTATATATTGTCAGAATAATAAATATATGAATTGAATAACGTTGAATTAAATAAAAAAATTCGGTTGAAAGTGTAATTAAATCATTATTTTTTCTGCTGATTGTGAATGCTGATCTAAGCTTTCTTATAGAAGCAATTCAGCATCATAACAGAAGTTCAGAAAACATTTGAGAATATATCACCACATTATAGAGGGCAGCACTGAATGGCAGCGCCCAAGAGAGGCTTGGAGGAACTGATGGCCTCCTGAAATGTGCCAAAAACACCAAACAGTAAATAAAATCCAAGTGTTTCCTGTGTTATAGCAGGAGATAATTTTTGAAATTACAAAAACAAACATGATTATCCATCGTTTGAGCAGTTAAAACAATACCGGCTATCATAAATTTGGTTAGCCGAAAATCTCAGCTTTGAACTCGGTAGTCTGATAATAGAGGGATAGACAAATTATAGAGCAGTGGTTCCCAACCTGAATTACCCCTGAAGGTAATTTTCGGGGGTAATGAAAGATAATAATCTCTAATGTTCTAGTTTATATACATATACATACATATCAATTTTGACAATATTTGTGAAAGAGGTAACATTCTTGATGCGTTAAGTTGAATTGGTAGAAAAAGTTTGACAACCACTGTTATAGAGGGAACCACTTGAGCGAAATCAAATATGGCGCTTACTTTGCAATGGTCGACAGCGTGACTGTGCTGAATAATGAATTCGTGCGATTTCTCACCTGAAAACAAACCACAAATAAACACTTATTAGTATCAATTTATCAATAGTCTTTGCTGAGTCTAAACATCAGGTTTCCAAAATCGCTGGCATATTTCGTATGACTGCATGATAAACAATTCATTGTGATATTAACACATGTCTAATGCGTTAAAGTTAATTATATTAATACCGCGTTAAATGCCTGGCAACTACTTTATTTCTCAGCTGTGTGAAATTTACTGTAGGTTACGCACCACTGCTATAGATATACATTGATTGATTGTATACACACTCTCACACTCTCACACCTTTTGCATCACTATAACATGTTACTTTAGCCTGTTCTTACTCGTATTCCTTCTCTCATATGCATGCTTACTTTATCTACGCTATGACTATATTCTCCCGAGTTGTGTTTGCTGTGTTGTGTTGTCATTATGTTTCAGTCGTGTTGTCTTGTCCGTCATGTCCGTCTGTTTTGTAGGTTTTGCCCATATTTTGTCTCTATATTTATTGTCTTTTATTGCATAACTGTAGTTTACTTCTTTTGCATCTGTCCTGTTATTTGTATTCCGTTTTACCAACTGTTTATAATCGTGTCGCTCCCGAGCCCTTCGGTGCGCTATAACAAATACATGTTGTTGTTGTTGTTGTTGTTGTTGTTGTATTCAAATCAGGGGTTCTCAAGCGAGGGTGCGAGCTTCCTGTGAAATTTATATATAAAAACTATGTTTACCTATCCTTTACATTTTCCTGGAAAATATTACATGAACTAGAAGCAGTATGAATGAATATTTAATATAAAAAAGTGTTGGTTATTACGTCGTTTGTATTTTAACTTTTTCATCATAACTATCAAGAATCAACGAGCTGACTGCTGATTAAAAAAGGTGCCAATATTAAAAACTTTTGAGAACCACTGGTATTGATGATAAAATTTCGACCTTTCAAGATGCAACATACATTTTGCCTGCGAGCAAAATAAGGTTCTTTCTATATATGCTTATTATAACGGCACTTTCCTTGTATGATTTAAGCTAACCCACACTGGCTTATAAGCTAGAAATATAGTATATTTAGGACACTCACAATTGCATTTACATTATTGCATTACATAACATTACATTTACATTACATACCGGTCAGTGTCTGCTATTAAATGTTGCTCAATATCATTTATCAAACAAGCAACAAAACATTGTATTTCTGTTTCTTATATAACGCAAAAAAGCAAATGACAAGATGAGAAAAGGTGAAATTTTATGTTAAAATCATTCACAGAAAAATGTATTTGATAGAAAATCAAAGTGGGCGTGTGGACAAACACCTGTGATACAATATAACATTCACATTCCATCTAGTTAAAGCATAGTAGCCAAGCGTCATTCTGGCTTCAATGGACGAAAATTCACGTTCATTTTCCACCTAAAACATTTGCTCTAGAAGTTTCAAGTTCTACTCAAAATTTCATAGCTAAATTTTATCAAATGAAAAACTATTGCTATATGAAAATGTATGGATAATCCTCAAATTACCTGTCGCAAAATCATTTGAAACTTGTCTAATTCTTCTTCACAATTAACAGCTGGCTCAAATAGTTTTTGATAGAAGTCACCAGTTCCTCAGGCACGAGCTAATTTGAGTTAACACCTTCAGTTTCAACTCAAATGATTAATATGTGGACTGACATTAAGTCTTACATTAAATCACACCATTTTAACACAATATAATTTATATCCTACTTGATAGTAAACTAAATATTGTTGGTTATGCGTCAATTATTGTGTCATAGTTCTTATAATATTCATTTTTGTTGGTTTGGCTATGCGTATTATTTACTTTACTAGCAAAAGTAGGGAGTGTTATGTGAGTAATGTGTTATCAAAGTGAATGGTCAAAAATGAAAAGTTTATCTCGGTTTTAATAGATGCATATATATTTGCCTGTTTTGTTATTTGATTGTGTTATTTCTGCTTGTCTATTTTAAAATTATTAGCGTCTGAACATCCAGGTATTAGTTATAACAATTTGAAAGCCTTCTTTTGCTAGCAAACCAGAAACTGCATTTGTGTATATGTGTATGTTTGTGTGTGTATGTTTGTGTGTGTGTGTATGTGTTTGAGACACACACACACACACAGCCAACAGCAGGACCACACCCAGCGGAAATGCGAAATCACATACACACACATGCACGCATACACTCACGCGCAGCCACAAATAACCCTGGCATGCAGTGCGGATAACAAATGCAATTCGTGCACGAACACCCATCTAGAATGACAAAGCGCCAACACCGTTCCTCAAACACTGCCGAAGAAAGAGCGATGCAAATGAGGAAGAGTGGCGTGGCAGAGTGTGAGAGAGAGTGAGAGAGTGAGAGTGAGAGAGGAGCCGACACAGATTTATTATGTTTGAATTAAGTCATGCATGTTGTTGGTGACATTTATAGATACACACACACACACACACTCACTCTCACACACACACACACTCACACACACTCACACACACACTCACGCACGCACGCACACACGCTCATATGAAGATAAACATACAGACAAACCTATACACGTGTATGTCACGACACAGTGCACACATTATGTACCGTGCAACCCACTCTCAAAGCACATCGGATAAGAATATATATATATTAACGATATGCGCATAAACAAAAGTATGATATGTTTGCTAATTTGTGAATGTCCTTTTGAATCAGCAATGGTTAGGCTTGAGTATGAGCCTGCCTGTGTACTATTGCCAATATTGTTTGTGTCATATAATTGATATTATTCAATTGTGTTTTCACTTTCAATATTTTCCCATGTATAAGCGAAACCCTTGCTCATGAGAGACCCGCTCAATTTTTAGGCAAACATTCTGGAAAGAGCAGTATATCCTGGTGCAAAAAATCTACCCTCCTGTAAACGAAACTCACCACTTGTAAAGTAAAAATTTAAACCATAAAAGGGTCCCTTATACACGGGAAATACTATAAGTCTAATCAAAATGAGATAGCCAGGCGGATAGATGAGCGTGTTTGTGGTGAATCAGTGAATCACATCTGAATAGCGTATGATTAGGTTGTATCTGACTGACACTACAAATACATCAACCGTATTTAAGATGTTAGCTGAGAACAAATAGGCGTCGGCGTGCAATAGTCAATTGAGACGTTTATTGTGCTATCAAATATCGACCTTCACGCTATAAAAGGCTTGATTCATTCAGCCCAAGAGTGCTCTGAACTGTGTGTGTGTGTGTGTGTGTGTGGTCGCGACCTTGATCTTGTGTATATGTCTGTGACATCTCACACACACACGCTCAAACACACAAGCACACACGCGCGCGCCTAGGCATTCACATTGGCTCGCGTATCACGCGCTCCGCACCGCTTTAACACAGCCATTTTCGTGTAGTGGCGGCCATAAACTAACTCGGCGCATGCGCACTGGCGTACTGGTGACGTCACACAATCGGCGCTCGCCATTGGTCGAGCGGCGGGGGGATGGGGATTGTGGGGTAGCTGAATTGTGTGAATGTTCTTTGCTGCTGAATTCATGCAAAACTGACCGTCTGGTCAACTGGGATTTGCATATCTGCATGTGTGGTCAATGCTGTCCAACTGGACACTACAGTGCATTTGCATGCGTGCCTATGCGTGTGCATGTTTGCTTGCGCGTGTCAGTGTGTGTGTATGTGTGTGTGTATGTGTATGTGTGTGTGTGTGTGTGTATGTGTGTGTGTGTGTGTATCTGTGTGTGTGTGTGTGATGTGCTTATCAAAGCATGCAAATTTGTCTCAAGACCTGCTGTTGACAATTGTACTGTGACAAATATTCCCTCACATACACACACACACATACACAAAGACACACACACACACACATATACACAAACACACACACACACACACACACACAAACACACACATTTGCGTTTTATTCCAATATACGGCTTAATCGGACAGAAATATTTACAGAAAATACCCCGGGTTATTCATTTTCCATTGTCAAAACTATTTACATTTGAATTGAACAATATTTTATTTGCCTTGTCTCTTGGCAGATACTACTGATATACGAATTTTTTTGCTGGAATCAGCTTATTAATTGATTAGAAATAAAACAAATTTCAAGTAGAACTAAGCATTAACATTTAAGTATTAAGTTTCCAAATATTTGATTACTGCAAATCTTCTTTGAGTAAACTAGTTAGAAATTTTATTGATAAATATACCGTATATGCAATGAAATACGCAATTAAATAAATTATGCATGTCTGTCTATCATGTCTATCTGTCTGTCTGTCTGTCTGTCTAAATTTATTTAATTACAATAGTTTGCATTTGTGCGGGGAGACTTAAATTAGGGTTTGCACAAAAGGAGAACATTGTTATGGAACAAAATCCTTGAATGCTAGAAAACGGAAAAACGAAGTGATATTTCCGCTTATAATTTGAAACTCTGCTCAAAATTGTAGCCCAATTCTGCAAGGAATAAACAAATTAATGCTCTGAAATGTATAAGTTCTTGAATCCTCGGTTTGTCAATGTATTTCTGTGTAGGTGTGTATATATTTATGTGTACAATTTATATGCACAAAACAATGTTCTCTCTCTGTTTATACGTATGTTCCACAAGAACCCACAGTGTCATATACATTCAAGAAAGTAAGCACACAAATGTATATGGGTGTAAGTGCAGAAACAGTCGAACACACATACAAACGGCGAAACACAATAAAAAGAGAGAACGAGTGGGAAAAAGTGATGGGACCCATCTCTTTCTCTCTCTCTCTCTCTCTCTCTCTCTCTCTCTCTGTGGCATCAAGATAAATGTGCTGGCACACACACACACACATAGGCATACGCGTGTGTGCAAGCACAAGAGGGAATAGGGGTAGACTCCATGATCACACACACACATACACACACACATACATACACACATACAAAGTCGGAAGCAGGTGATGGATGTTGTCTGTGCAAAGAACGTTCGTGTTTGCCTCTGTGTGTGTGTGTGTGTATGTGTGTGTGTGTATGTGTGTGTGAGTGTGTGTGTGTGTAGTGACAAAGGTATTTGTTTGAGCTCACAGTTTGAGTTTGAGTTTTGTAGAGGTTGGCCGTTGCTTTGGCGGGGATATGTATTTCTGATAGGATTAAAACAGGGCAAGCAGGGTGTTTTTTTCGCAGCAAATAAATTAGATTATCAACGAATAGCTGGGCAGCTTAGCATGAGCAAAGGGCAACTCTTTCTATTAACCTTCATATAAATCCCTATTTGTGACATTGGTGTGAATTTATAGAACTATTTCAATGAGAATGAGCTTACATTTTTGTCCTTTCAATTGTTTGAAAACTATTTTAACCGAATAGATTAATAACATGGAATTGTATTGCAAATATATTATTGAGATGTAAAATAAAAATAATATTTTGAAGCAATACTCAGAGTGTTGTGTGATCACAAATGGATGACACACTATAATTCACCCACATATGTGTCGCGACTTGATAGATCAAGCAAATGAAAACATTTTAGTTTTTATTCTGTAAGTATTATAGAAAAAAGACAATTACTCTTATGCGACAAATTGAAATTGCTCCAATTACATTATTTTATTTTCATATTAGATTAACTTTACTTTGATTCAATGATAGAGTGTATAAATCACATATAATGTTTGAAATTTTAATAAAGTTTTATCATTTTCGAACTGATCAGCACTTCATTTGGTTATATATTTAATATTGTGTAGATTATTTGACGGTGTATGTGGTTGTCAATTCTATTGTGTACTTCTTTTTGCAATGTTTAATGATTGCAGTCTATTAATGGCAATACAAAAATTCTGTGTACTCATTAATCTTCCATTTATAACAGCTATCTAAAAAACAATTTTGATAGATAATTAACCCAACAAGCTTGATACTTTTTATAAATTTTTTATTTATTTAGATTGAATGGGGTGAATGAAATATCTAAACAGTATGATAACAAGTAGGAAAATATGTTAGTAAAACCTTCATTGTTAGAAGAATACTTAGTTATTTGATCCTTCATAATTGTATTCTCTATTTGTGCTTTTCTAATCTCTAATTCTCAATATATTTATGTATTGAAGACATCACATGCACAAGCAGCTGTACATTATAAACCTTTATTTATTGGTGCGAACAATAAAAAAAAAATACAGATATAATTACATACCCTATGATATAATCCTACTTTGTATTGTACATTTAATGTCGTATAGTATGCATAATTACAGCACTACCTAATTAACAAGCCAACACCACATTCATATGTAACAGGGTGATGAACTTTGCGACCGCTAAGTACCGTGCCTTTCCACTTGAATTTGCTACCTGTTTAAAGACACATAAACGTCAGCACACACAAACACACATACAGACAGACACACGAGTGCAGATACGTACACCTACAGCTCACATACATGCACGCACGCCCTCCAACACGTGTGTATGGCCATGTTTGTGGGGGCTGAGGGAAGGGTGTGAAGTCGACATCCTCGAAGAAGTCATAAAGTCTTCTCTAAGCGGTTGTGGCGACACAAATGGTGCCATTGCGCCTCTCGCACGCACGACGGCGGCGTTCGGACGAGAGATAGAGAGAGAGCGAGAAGAAAAGAGAAGTTTGTAACAAGTGCCGAAGCGGAAAGCTCGGTTGGTAAACGACAGATTGACGATATCGGATTAGTGTAGACGACAAAAGTGAGTGAACATCAAGGATTGCATTGACCAGAACGCCGCTGATACAATAAATAGAGCTCGGAGTATGGCTAGCGGTGAGATTATGCTCAAGATTGAATTAAACCAGTCGCTAGGATGCTAGCTCAAATATATTGCTAGGATTGAAATCGTATTAAGTCTATCTAGGGATGAAACCTGGTAAATGCCTGTGTTAGGGTGGTAGTACAAATTGAACTAACAAAGCTACTCAACGCAGAAGAGTAATTGCTTCGATATTCTATATCCTCGAGCATAAAACCATCTTTATTATTATTATTATTAATTACAAGCAAGTCCAGTAGCATGGGGAGATTGCAAGCACTATTACCACCCTGCGGTGGTCCCATGTAACGGAAGCACCCAAAAGATTTAGAGGGATAGTTCGAAAAGAAAAGAATTCTTGAGAGCTTGAATTTTTTTTAAAATAAATAACAATAAGCAATGAACCATCATCCAATAACATTCCCTCTGTGTAAGCTTTGTCTTCATTGTACTCTAAGGTGTTTCAATCGATACCTGGATTCTCTATGTTTCACGCTCAAATTCTCAAGTCGTAACTTCAGTTGTGCTTGGGTTGCGCGTTTAGACGCCACGTCAGCAAGCCATCATTGACAACATTATGGTCGACCGCAATTTCCTGATCCGGGGCACGGCACCAGTCAATCGGCACCGGCAAAACACAGCAAGCTAGCGAGCAAAGAGATGGAGAAGGCAGGCTTTTGTCCAAGCGCGACCACTGAGCAGCAATTTCCTGCGTTCACTTCATGACGCAACTGCCATGCCACCAATGGTGGCGGAGGCGTGCTTAATGGCGTTAGTGCATGCACTACCAGACACACACGATAATGGCCGCATGTTCACGCAAGCTCGCGTGCTCACGCCGCTGTTTGCTACAACTCTACTCGCCATTACAGACGGTATGCGCGTGTGTGTATGTAATTTTCGGTTGTTTTCTTCATTGTATGTGCGCGCAGGCGTGTGTGTCTGTCTGTGTGTATGAGTTAGTGTGAGAGTGTGCAAGTACGTTGATAATGGCTGTATTGACGACCGTTAGTGGTATATTCTGTCACAGTGCAGTGACCACTGGACACTGTGGTGTTGCGCTTGCCAGAGAGAGAGAGTGTGTGTGTGCACCTTTCCCCCACTACACTGTCCACTCTGTTTTTCTCTATCTTCACACGCGCGCACAAACACCAGTGAGAAACGACAGATGCACTTGAGCGGACACACAAAATTGCCTTGCACGCACCGACACGCTTGCAGCGAAGTTAATCCAACAGATTTTGGGCTGTGAAACACGTTTCACACAGTCCGTAATGTGTGTGTGTGTGTGCGTGTGTGTGTGTGTGTGTACTCTTGTGAATGGTTGAGCTTCAAGCAGCTGGGCTTTCAAGCAGCCCTCAAGTATACACCTCAGGTCGGCTCAAATTGAGCAATTATCATAAGGTGTATTTATCCCAAGTGAGAGGGCAGCTTGTGGTAGCTTTCACAACGGCTCCGCATGTAAAACGTTCTTCTATATTAGAAAACCTATAGGTGAACCGCTGACACTGTCAAATATGATATCAGTACATATTATATTGAAGTTCGATGTATGCTTGTTAATTAGTTCGTTAAACAATACGTGGACTCATAGATCATGATAATAGTATGATGAACAATTGGATCAAATGCGCAACAGTGCTGCAGTACTTGATGGCACTAGTGGGCCTGATATTTGGGCAGCGGAGCATTCATTCTCCACTGGATCTGCCCGTTTAATATTAAAACATTCGAGCTCTCTTTTAGGCCGGCAATCTTTCTCAAGACTTGTGTACGCGGGAATAACGATATATCTGGACAAACCATCATTAGAGTTCAATTGATCTTCGTTGAGTGTAAATTCGTAAATTTAGACGGGCTTCCTACTTGCTCAGCATGCTGAAGAACGACGTAAATTGACTCAAAGAATTGATTTTCCAAGAAATGATTAACAGTGATAATATGTAGATAACTATTATACTGCGATACTGTTAAGTCAAAAGACTGAATATATTATTATAGAGCCGCAGCCATATTTTCACAGTGTCAGTGTTTTAGAGTCATAGACACTGTGAGTGATATGAAGGACTATGAGGAAACATCCACAATTTGTAAGTAAAAGCACATATATCTGCTTATCGGATGTCCATCGAGCTAGTCGTCTAGTCTAAATCTATCTTGAATGTAGTGAAATCTATTTCGCGACCTCACTTTGGCCCATCGTTGGAAAGCACACCTCAAGATGTGATTAAAAGTAGTTTATGTCTTCAATATACCAGATATGGTGTGAACGCTTCGCTGAAAAACCTGAACTATTTCATTTCACATTGCGGATCAAGCCATTCACGGAGTATCCACTTCAAACAAAGAAGGGCAGGCTTACTCGCCGCCACAAAGAGCAAGTCAATACTTTCTGATCTCACCTCAATGCGACTATCTAAGGTTTGATTCTCGACCAATCAGATAGTGATTCGATACGCGATCAGAGCAGTCCAAACTGTGGACGTTGTCGGAAGTCAGGCGGATCTAGTGATCACGTGCCGGACAGCGGGTCTCCCACCACTCCAGCCAGTCCTGCCGTCGCTTGATGTCACTGCCGACCTGTCTCCGGCGGAAGTGCGAACTTCCGGCAAAGTCTAGCGGCTCTTATGTGCCTGCCGGCGGCAGAACGTCGGTCGCAGTCATCTCCGGTCGATCCAGCAGCCCTATCCATCTCCCCGAGCACGTGCTCTCCAGTGGGTCAGTATGCGCGTGTGCCTGTGTGTATGTTTGCATCTCGTGCAAGCGGTCACGTGACCGGCAGAGACAACCAATGGCAGGGCGGCGTGCGATTCGCCGAGGAAATTCGAAATTAGCCGGTGCGCAGTGCAATTAGATGGACGGCGAAGCGAGTGTTGTGCGCAGACATACAGCCTCGCTCCCCGGAGAATCGCTTGTCCCCAACGATGAGCCAACAGGGATGCCGGCAGACAGACATACAGACAAGGGGATGTTGTACAGGGGTGCCCGCATTGGTTTTGCCTGATGCCAACAGTGCTAAAGCATATAGTCATATCGATGGATATCAGAAATGGCTTAGGCGGCGCTCACAAACCGATATTCATACTGTGATACAAGCAGACGCCAAGATGTAGACATAATGGATGATGGATTCATAGTATCGATAGCCGTGTGACAGGCGTATTTGCATAAGTTGATGAGCTGCAAATAATGTATCATATATAACGTATAATAAAAAATTGATGTATAATAAGCATATGTTATTGTTGGTTCTAGTTGAATATAATATATATATAGATATACGAACAACAATAAAAAAAATTTAAATCATGGAGCCAGTTACCGATGTTTTTCAGAAATAACAAAATTAACATTGCATTAAAAAATTAAACGAAATGCAAGTGATGGCCAGAAGACGGAGTTTCACTGGGATAATGAAAAAATACATTAATTTTGACAGCAGAATAGATTGAAATCTGCATTTAAGTTAGTTTATCGATCATGTTATACACAATATGGGACACTTATTTTTATGCCATATTTGAATCTACCAGGGCCGTAGATTTGTGTCGAGGCTTGGGGGAATGATAGCCATCATGTATTAGTGTTCAAAGCTGGCTCAGTTGGTAAATTTCATGAGACCCTCAACTATTTTCGGCCTAATCAATTACAGCACACATACTTCAATGAAAAGTATATTGCGTAAAGTATAATTTGTCATATATATAATTTTTCCCCTTTTTGTGTATTTTTATCTTTTACTACGTTGATTTTGATGATAATATGCCCAATGAACTGAACTCAGTAGAAATCGCGGGGGTTAATTGCATATTCGTACACCCCAGACAAATTGTGAGGGTATATACCCCCATACCCCCCAGGATCTACGCCCATGTAATAATGCATATTGGAAACCCCAACTTGAATAAACCTCAACTGACAGAAATATTCAAAGTAGGCAATTAGGTACATGATATAGAGCAGTGGTTTTCAAACCCTGGTCACCAAGCCATTTCATTGGGTCAATAAAAGTCCCTCCTCAGAATCATGATGCATTCAAGAATGGGAAGATATTCAGACAATAAAGATCGCAGAACAAATAACAAAATGAAATAGTACAAGAGTTAACTGTGTCCTCTTGATAAGACTGATTTTTTTCCTAGCATGAGCAGTCCATGACATCATGTGATGAAATTCACCATAGAAATTGAGCAATTTTCTGGTTTGAATAGTCGGTGAAACGGTCTTTCTAGCGGCAGCATGAACTGTCCATAAATTAATGCGTAAATCCTCTTTTGTGAACACTCTACAAGACGGGCGTGTTTTCAATCAGACAAACCACAATGGCAGCCGACAGGGGCAAGTACAGCACAAGTATCAATTTGACGACTTCTCAAAGTCGCTGCATACGTTATATATATGTGTGTGTGTGTATGTGTGTGAGTGTGTGTGTGTGTGTATGTGTGTGAGTGTGTGTATGTGTGTGTGTGCTCTGCGCACCCTGTTATTTTCCGGTCGTGTTTCACAGGACTAAAGTGTTGTGCTGAAGACGACGTTTTCTCTACTCGCCCTTCCTAATGACTCACGCCCGTGAAACAGTTAGGACGCCATATTTTGTGCCACCAAACACTTCCAGGCCATGGTGTCATACAGAACGAGCGTCTTCCCACACGCTCTGCTTTAAGGGAGCGGTCTTTCTGGCCAATCATGAAAAAATATACTCTCCATATCCATTTGTTGCCTTTTTAATGGTTGGTTATGGTTAATTATTTATTGTTATTTATTTATTATTTTCTTTCCAACTCTCTTTCTGGACTTTTTTCTTTTCGAACTGTCTTTCTCTCTTAAACTTTTGGGCGCTTCCGGTACATGGGTACACCTTAGGGTGGTAATAGTGCTTGCACTCTTCCCATGCTACTGGATTTGCCTGTAATTAATAATAATAATAATAATTCGAAACAAAAACTCAGGAACACCATGGAGCAATGCTAAATGAAATGTGTAATATATGAGGAATGCTAAATGGATTTACAACGATGCAAGCTATTATATATAAACGCAGTATTGATCCATCTATGCCTGCCCTGCCTAATACCAAATGAATCCTGAATAGCATGCATTACGTTGCTGCTTTATGTATTTTTGTGATCTGTCTGAAACAACCGACTAATACACAGAATATTTGACATAAACTGTAGCTGTTTTCATGTAAGGATATTGCTTAGTGACTATCAATCAAAATACGCACTTTTTTAAGCGTCACAAAGAACGATTCTCACATTTTTTGTGGACAAAAATGTATTTCGCAGGGGATTTGCGATTTTGACATTTGCACAGTGGAGCAATACAGAACATAGACCGACATGAGACCTTCTATAGACATTATTGCATTGACCAGTCAAATTGGTGGCATATGCAATGCAATAATTGAAAGGTTTCGGCAATGAGCTGTTTCGGCTCGATTTCTTATGACAAAAATAATAAATTCAGCCTAATATAACTTCCCATGGATTGCTCTTCTGATAATTTATTTCTAATTTATTTATTTATTTATTTATTTATTCATTTATTTCATTAATTTATGTTTCGATTTATCTAAGCTTGTAATCATTGGAAAAATATAATGTAATAGCTTACTACTGAAGAATGTTACAAGGAGGTATTTGTGTCTAAAGGGTGAACAAGCGATGTTATTGTGTGTATATTTGTATGTGTTCCTCCATGTGTGCGCAAATGTATGTGTGTGAGTGTGTGTGAGTATGTGTGGGTGTATGTGTGGGTGTATGAGTAGTTTCATGTCCTTGCATTCTGCGAAGGTGTCGCCTTGACTCAAGAATTCCATCGGAGAGCATACCGACTTCATCACCCGCTCTCTCCTAGTAAGCTCTGCTCACCCACTCCCTCTTTCTTCTGCTACGAATTTTTGTTCGCTTATTCCCTTTCCACATACTCATGCTGATCTATCTCTATCTATCTCTTAATTGTGCTCCTTAACTCTACACATAAACTGTTTCTACATATTTTGGGAATTTCCGATACATGGGATCACCGCATGATGGCAAAAGTGATTCATGGCACCATGCCCATGTTACTGGGCATTTCTGTATTTAATATTATCAATAATATTGAAATATGAACTGAATCGAAATGTTTTCTTTGTGCTCCGTGTTAATTATACATTGTTCTATGCATTCCTTGCTGTGCCAGGTGAGAACTGTTAGAGATAAACACAAAAGCAGATGATGGGAGAAATGTAAGAGAGCATGTGTGCAGCTTGCTTTATCCCACACTTGGTCTTTTGAGAGTATAATTAACGCTGCCGCCACCACCAACGCCACCAATGACGCCACCAAAGATGCTGCTAACACCACCGCCTCACAAAATCAAAGGCGTTGCTAGGATGGTTCCAAAAAAGAGCGCAACATGGCTGTTTAAAAGATATTCAAGATTAACAGCTTTACCAAAATGCCACCGAATCGATTCTAGATGAGTTTTTTGACGAGAGCGCTTTGCAAGCGATGATAAACTGGACGTCATTTTTATCTCTTCTAGCTCCGATGCTGGTCGGGGCAGTCTGGCCTGCACAGCAAGCTGTCAGGCCTTCATGATCTAGTACCGTCTTCTTCAATGGGCGAAACGACCGCACCAGAGGTCGCCATGGCGCCCCAGCGTCGGAATCTTCAATCTCTTCGTCTCATCCTCTTTCTAGCGGCCATGACACACGTGCTGCTCTGCTCTTATGCTCTTGCAAGCATCCGAGTTCAACGGAGAGGCTTGCTTCAGATGATACCCTGCATAATACTGCGGCTCAGATATCCACACAACATTGTAGCTTCATATAAAAATGTACACTCCAAATGGCTTGGTGTATGATCTCAAATACTTGAGCCTCATTACGACAAATAGGAAGCAAATATGAAGGAGAAACACATAAACACACTGATTTCTGGCAGAATATTAATCGTTTGGAAATCTGAGCCAATACCAGTATCACAAGCCTAAAATTGATTTACCCACACAAGATACTTTGTCTACTAGTTTTTACTAGTTTCTTCTAGTTTCTACTAGTTTCTACAATTTTCTACAAGTTTTTCCTGTTTTTATATTTTTATGACTATTAATTACGCTCTGTGTTTGTCGCCGTCTAGCTGTTTTTCTGTCTGTTATTTATTTATTATTCGCGCCATTGCTGTCATGTGCGTTAAAACAAACAATGAGGAATCCAGAGTGCAATTTTCGGAGGGCTGAATTAATTGGGGGATTGGGGGCTGAATCTTGGGGGCGATCAGTCATGTACATGAATAACTGCAACGATTTAGCGATAATGCTTATATCAACAATTTCTACAGAAATGTATTTTTATTCACCTTTTTTAGTGAGCCTCTTGGTTATGAGGAGTTGATGGAAGTATTTGGGGGGCTTCGTCCTCCTGAGCCCCCTCTGAATCCGCCAGTGAAAGCAAAATATGTTAATGTTGTGTTGTTAATGTTGTTGTTGTTAATGTTGTTGTTGTTAATGCTGTTGTTGTTAATGTTGTTGTTGTTAATGTTGTTGTGGT
This sequence comes from Sacculina carcini, assembly GCA_916048095.2. Lineage (NCBI taxonomy): Eukaryota > Metazoa > Arthropoda > Thecostraca > Sacculinidae > Sacculina > Sacculina carcini. Next base: position 787,906 of record OU696590.1, read on the forward strand.
TAATGTTGTTGTTGTTAATGTTGTTGTTGTTTATGTTGTTGTTGTTAATTTTGTTGTTGTTAATGTTGTTGTTGTTAATGTTGTTGTTGTTAATTTTGTTGTTGTTACGGATTACTGCTCTAGACTCGGGTTTTCTAGATATCGTATATTTGTTGTCTGACGTCTCCATTCCTTCATGACCGTTCATGCCATTTTTCACGCCAGCACGAAGATACACCAAGAGTCAGCTGGAGAGAAAATATGAGCGCAAGAAACAACACGAACTACGCTGTGTTATTTGCGAGACAGACGTGACATCAGTTGAACAAACATATAGATTGCAAATGCAACCACCGACCGCCGCTGCAACAACGAATTGCAACAATGCAAGATCGACCGATAGTTGCTTGCTCATTAGTCGCTGCCTAATGCGTTCGAGATGGACAAGCACATTATTACCAGTGAATTAATAGTCAGTGTGTGCTGATGCATGGTGTTCGCCTGCGCAAGACAATGCACTGGTATGGGCTTGGCGTAGGAGAGCTCAGAGTAAGCCGAAAGAGCGCCAGAGCAACGGAGGAAGAGCAAGTGAGTGAAAGGCACGTGCATGCATACAAATTACCATGAATGTGAACACAAATTCATATTTCGCCAATATATCGCGAAAATGTGCCATAGATCTTGGCGAAGGGCGTCGAGGTGCCAGGAATGTCAAATTATCTTATTAAGCGAGAATCGTCAGCCCGTGCTCTGTAGAAGAGCGCATAAATTGAATCGCTTTTGTGATATCAGTGTGTACCAAAAACAGTGGTCTAAAAGGTCAATTGTGAACAACAAGAATGTAGCAAAACTGCATGAATGCACATGCATCGTGATCATCAACAGACGGAGAAAAAACACAATAAGAATACAAAAGAAATACACATTGAAAATCAATTATGGTGCCTAGAAACAATAAGCGTAAGCAACTGAAACAAAACGCGTGTTTGAGTAACAAATCTGAAAATCGTCAGAAAAAGCACATGCTGAGTTTATGACCCATCTCATTTTACAAGCATATACTACATATATTTCACAATGTATATCACAAATCTGCACGAATTCTTACGCACATTGAGTCATTGTCTCAACACTAACATTGCAATATACTTGTACCCTATTATTGTGTATGCTGTCGTGTGTAGAAGCGTAAATGCATCTTAGGCATGCATTATCGCATCTTAGGCATCTTAGGCATGCGTATATCATCTTAGGCAGGCATGCATTACCTTGTTTACATACAAGTATTAATTACACATACACACACACACTCATACACACACACTCATACACACACATACACAAACATATACACATAAACACATCCACGTTGATTGTGGAATAATCAGCAGGTGTTCAGAAGCACACACACATACACACAAACACATACACATACACGTAGATAAGCAGTGGCTGGTGAATGCGGAATCAGCGTCATGAAGGAATGGTCTCACATTTGTATGTGTGTGTGTGTGTGTGTGTGTGTGTGTGTGTGTGTGTGTGTGTGTCTGTATGTGTGTGTGTGTGTGGATGGCACAGCATGAGCAGGGTTCAAAGAAGATAGAGCAAAGCATAAACACGCGAGAGAGAGGGGCAGAACGAGAGAGCGAGAGCGCAGGCGGCTCCGCCATTGCTCTTCTACACAAACGTTCCCCAGTAATGCCAAATGGCGCCCACACCACAGGGGTGCCCAGCGCAAAAACCGACCCACACATACACACACACTAACACACACACACATGTCTACACACGCATGCACACACGTTCAAATCACGTGCAAAGCAAGCGCGTACACTGATTTACTCTATTTATCCGTGTAGAAGGAATCTCTTCAATTTTAAGGCAACAAATCTGGAAAATATTTTCTTAAGCACTGAATAATTTTACTCATCATATAAATCATTACATTTGTTATCAGACATATCAATAATTGGACTCAGTCCTTCAGCAATACCAGTCAGTTCTTGGTCCTCATGATCAGAGCATTCATCAAATGATATCTGGTGAAATGCTTCATTACATCCCATTACTTATTGGTGTTGAAAGACTATTTCCCATGTACCAAAGACAACTCATTTTCTAAACTGAATTTTAGACCGAAATTGGTCTCTTATACACGATAAAAATGCGATAATTATTTGACCAACACATGTATATTCATGTTTGAACTTACACCTAGTAAAACGTGTGTATTTAGTGAGATATTAAAACCTCAGTGCGCTCTTCAAATGCGGTACGTTTTAGAGTTATAAAGTGCGCATAACATCTTGTAATTTGATTGAAAACATATGCTACAATACTTGTCGGTACTTGGTTTGGTTTCAAGTGAGGAAAGATTGTGGTTATAGCCGATCTGTACAACAAAAACCCAGCTAAACTAGTAGAAATCACTGTTCTTGTGGGCCCTATAATGCGTGATATTGAAGTGAAGCAAATACCGTGTTGCTAAGAGACTTACAAAAATAGTTACCCACCAAAAACCCACCGATTTCAACCTGAAGATGTTTCGCTTATGCGAATGTTGCTAGCAATTTGAGTGTATACATGCACACGCAGACAGACACACACACACACACACACACACACATACATACAGAGAGAAATAGAGAAATGAAATTTAAGCTGCTGTCACAGACAGATATATTGTCTGTTTCTGTGTGTGTATTGTCTTCTGTGTGTGCGTGTGTGTGTGTGTGTGTGAGTGTGTGTGTGTGTGTGGGTGTGTGTGACGCTTTATCAGAGACGGCCAGACACACACACACACACACACACACACATACACACGCACACACACAGTACATCTCGCAGAGCCAACTACCTGAGGAGCGATAAATTCGCCGGGAGAAATTATCTGTAGGCGACAGCGTGACGTATGGCCGCCGGCAATATATGAAACGATGCCCGCGGGACGCCCTCCAAACACCAATCCAAAGACACAAGACGAAAACTCTTGTGTGTGTGTGTGTGTATGTGTGTCTGGGTGTGTGTGTATGTGTGTCGGCTGGAAGCTTCGATGGCTGCCACACACTATATTTTTATTCAGCTGGTATGGTGTATTTGTCTGTATTTGTGTGTGTGTGTGTATGTATGTTGGCGAGTGGTTTTGTGTGTGAGTGTATTTGTGTGTGTGTGTGTGTGTGTATTTGTGTAGACAGACTGTATGTGTCTATACAGTCTGTATGTGTATATGTGTGTGTGTGTATGTATATATGTGTGTGTGTGTGTGTGCGTGATCTGGCTATGCTAAAACATTTCACAAGTATACAACGCGTTCAAGATCAAATGTAGTGATGTTGAAACTGGAAATTGATATTGTGCCTTGAAATCAGCATACACTGACTTGAAAGCACACTGTATGTGTTCACCAAGCTCCTACAATGTATACATATGAGAATTCGCATGTCTGAGATACTTATCAATGTAATCTAGGTTGATATGTTGAAATGCCTGTATGCAAATATACACGTGCGTTTTCACCTGAAAGTGTTTGTAATGTTAGGCTGATTAAATTATAGAGATGATTGCTGGTAAATACATCCAAACAAAATTAGCTTTATAATTATAAAGATGGCTGAAGAACTGAGGAAAAAACGGTAGACATTTGAACAAAACACTTACGGTTGGTATAGCGAGGACGGCAGAACGATGATATCAGTCCAAACCATCTCGGGGTTGATCCACGAAAAATATGCACGGCGATATATCAACCACGAAATGATCACAATTCACATTCACGCTTGAATTCGCAATCACCCACATACATACACACACACACGTATATACAAGTAGAAACACACTAAGCCAGTCGGAAACGCTCGCTTTTGCCGTCATCGCTCGAGAAGATGATAATTGATGTGTTCCAGATACTTGCTGACCAAGCACAAGTTCGGCATTAACACCTTGATATGCCACAAATAATACAGCATTTTATCGCGGCTCCAATCGATAGTTTTGTCCTGTTAGTCTCACGTTTTATCCGCAGACGAGCAAAGAAAACTTCAGCACAACCTAGCATTAACACTCCTCAACATTGAGCCTATCATTGTGCCGAATAATAGGCTGAACAACTTGCTATCAGGTTTGTTGCGGAGAACACTGTAGTGTTTGAGTACCGAACACATCTACTTTTCAGAGCTTGACCAACTTATTAAGCCCATGTTCCAGTATACTGTGCAACTGGGTGTAGCCGTTATGCCCAACTGGAGAACGAAGTCTGTCGCATCAACTGCTGGAAAAGTGAGTCGGATTGATAGATAGTGAGAGCATTTGGTATTGTCGCCTAATTGGGTCGAGCGGATCAAAATTGGAATTCATTGTTCGCAGCCATGGAATGCCAATTGGACTGACTTTGATCAGCTTAACATTCATGGAAGCATTTATACACACCGGTCATTGATTTCCCTTTTCCAGTCGGACTATATCGCATCCCGGTCGTATGCTCTTTGACAAACTTTCACACACACACACAGACACACACAGACACACATGAGACACACACGCTCTCATGGGACAACACGGGGCTGGCCATAAACCCTACCAGACTCTCCCTGAGGTCTCGATATCAGCTAGTCGCAGATGCTGTGATAAATTACCAAAATAACACTGTCGTCCGCACACGCACATATCAGGCGACAACTTCTACCTCGGGTCAAATTGTCTGGACAAATTGTTGTTGGCTGCGACGGCGAAGGTCAAAGTTCTCCCAGTTTTCCCTGTTGTCTTGCCGTCTGCGTCCTGAATCGTTCTCATCCCATTCATTTCGGTCATGCATATTTCTAGATTCACAGCGTAGATTCAGACACACACACACACACACACACACGCACACACACAGGCAGGCAGATAGACACAAAAACACAAACACACACTCACACACATGAACATGCCTTCACACACACAGACATATAAATATGTTACGCATGCGGTCTCATGGTGCCGGTATTTTAGGGCTGTTAATTTCCATGGACACACAGGCAAAACCCCTCACCACCACTAAGACAAGCACAGTCACACACTGTAAACAAACACCCTTGCCTGTTGTCAAACAACCAGTGAGTGTGTATGTATATTTGAGTGTATGTGTGTTGGCCCACGTGTGTATGTACATATGTATATATGTGTGTGTGTGCGTGTGTGTTCATGTTTCACAGGCTAGCTAGATTGGGCTTGAGTCGTGAGCAATAAATTAAACTTGCCTTGCTGTGAAAACAACACCTTCAGATCTGCACGAATTTCTCGCACATAGCCTGTGTCTGTGTGTGCGAGTGTGAACATTTTGGCCTTTACATGTTTGTATGTGTTTGTATGCGTGTGTAGTATTTGTAGCCAATGTTCAAATGACAATTTACATCGACGTACACGATAACACACACACACACACACACACACCATGCCATTTATTTCTCGCTGGGGAAGCTGTGCTTCCTCGATTCTAGGACATCCTTAACTCAGCTGAAATTAAATCATATTGGTACAATTTCTATACACTTTTTTGCCCATAAATTGTATGCAGTTTTATATTTTGTCTTTTTCGGTTTAATAATTATTTGTATTTTAAATATATAAGCCTATAATCTTACTATACTTAATCTAGTTTGAATTATATATTCGCTTTTTGTTTCAGTAATCATCATAGTTAAATGCGAGCAAAATCTCGCCAAACACCTATTATTTACATAGAACCTGTGATATATCAGTGCATGATAGCACCTCAAACCGAACTGCTTACGCCCGCTTCCAAAACTATCGGCTGAGAAATACACACAAACGCACACACACACACACACACACACACACACACACACACACACACACACACACACACACACACTCGACCAATATTCACGCTCAAAAGCCTCAGCTCAAAACAATCAAACTGCCGTGCAAAGATTTAGAGAACCCTCAACCGAATCCTCAACCGGCTAAAAAAATCCACTTTCTCGCTCAAGTTTTCCCCACAATCCTGCCTTGTCCTCTGTGTGTGTGTGTGTGTGTGTCGGTGTGTGTGTGTGTGTGCGTCTGTGAGAGAGCATTCATCACTTTTTCATCTTTATGGCGCGCTGGCGTGGATTTACGCGGCCATTCCGAGAATGAATTGCAATCTGAATTGGACTCATCCCGCGCCGCCGCCGAAGCAAGACGAACGATGTAATTAAAGACACAACAGTGCTGGCTAAAGTCAGTCACGAGAAATTTCGCTCCTGCACGGGAAAAACCATCTTTTTTCCACTTCGTGTGTGTGTGTGTTGTCTCTCTGTGTGTGCGTCCAGTCAATAGACAACACTTGTACACCATATTTGTCACTTCAATTGAGCCTGGCTGTGTTATTATTAATCATATACACACAAACGCACACACACACACACACACACACACACACACACACACACACACAAGACACAGTAACCACACATGCATGTGTGAGTATACACACCCTATATATATTGTTTCGACGGGAAATGCAAGCGATGTATGTGTGTATATGTGCTTGTGTGTGTGTGTGTGTGTGTGTGTGTGTGTGTGTGTGTGTGTGTGTGTGTGCGTGTGTGTGTGTGTGTGTATGAGAGCAAGGGTTGACCTGAGGGATGCATTTGGCTCGGCCATTTGTTTTGCCGGCGGCAATCCATCTCGGTTTCGCGCGCGTAATTGTGTTTCGGCACACTGGCACACACACACACACACACACACTGGATGGCTGGCGCGACAGAGATGAATCTGCCTCGGTAGAAGGCGCCGACGCCGACAGCCACGTACTAGCAAAGTTTGTCGGCCCCCCGCAACCTCACCATACTGCCGGGTCGACGCTAGTGACCCCCTACTGAAGCTCTCACACTCAAACACACACTCTCTCACACTCACATACACTCACTCACACATACACTCACATACACAAGCATGCACGTAAGCCTGAATACACTGACAGGCCAAAGACTTTGACTTGGTTCAGGCTGAGGTTGTGACGGTCTGCAGCTGCCGGAGAAAGAGTAGATGAACAGTGAGTGAGAGAGAGAGAGTAAAGAGAAGCGTGGAGGACGTAAGGCGTGGAGGAATAGAGCACAATCAGGAATGTGTCCTCTGACTCTCATATGCCTCACATGTAGGGGAAAGACCTTGTGTTCGTTACAACAGGCATCCGCTGTGAAATCCAAGCCATACAACTGTGCAATTAACTATATATATACATATATACAAGTAGATATGTGTATCTATGAGTAGATATGAAATGGTTACTCAAGTGCCAACAAAAGGCACTGTTGTGTGATTTCAGAAAGAAATACAGAAAGTATCGGGGAGTGTCGTTGCAAAGAACATACTTCTGCTTATGATCAGATCTGATCTGACAACATATAATCGTTTGAATATCGACTACACTGTACATACAGAGCTACAGGGATTCATGCATGTAGTATTGATCGTACACGATAATGTATGATTGTGTTTGATATTTCGGTTTATTTATGTCGGACAGTGTTTTCCCAATAGTTTCATTTGAATACTTCAATATTTTCCGAATATTTCCCTGAATACCACTGGGGACAATTAATAGAGAAGATGTACCTTATAGATAAAAATGACTCCAAATACTTACCGGAAATTGAAAACTTGGAATTTCTCACTGAGATTAGGTGAGTATATTAATTTATTCACTCATTTCGCCTACACTGACTATAAAAGGCAATTAACTGACATTTCATGTTCGAAATGCCTAAAAATGGACGCTTCAATTGATTCAGCTTCAAATTCCGCAAATCTTCTTGCCCATATATGACACGATAATTAAAGTCAAAATCCTCTATCGCTTATCAATTCCTTTCAATTGCGTTTTTCTATATTTTGCACCTTCTATTTTGAATACCTTTTATTAAAAACGTTAGTTTTCTAGCCTGCTGAAACCCCATATATCACACACACACACGCAAACACATACACACACACACACACACATACATACAGACCCACAAGCTCTTCTTCTGCGCTCTACTCAACCGAAATTTCCTCATCCACTCTGTTATCGATCGATCAAAAGCGCTTGCAGCAAATTTAATTGCAGGAGTCATTGTATACATAGGTCTGTGCAATAGTATGTGAACACAATGCAACAGTCAAAATTATTTGCTTCAGATAAAAATGACCTAATTCTTGAATACCACTGATATAAGGCATCTGAGAAAATACAAGGATTAAAGAGGTTCAGATGTTTACAAGTCCAGTTTTACTTCACTAATTTGTAACTATAAATGGTTTAACATTTCGTTTATTGTAGTAGCTGTGGAGTCCGTGGTGCAGTTGTTAGCACACCCACCTCACAAGCGGGAGGTCTGTGGTTCGAAACCCGGCGGAGCAGAATTTCATTGGGCGAATTCTACAATCCCACATCCCCTGTCCACCCAGCAGAAAATAATGGTACCAGATATCAGTCATGAGTTGTGCCATGCATTCTGGGGAGGTGGCCCTCTCTAATACGTCTTACGTCCTTATGGTGCCATAGCGTGGAGAGGGTTGGTTCTGCGGTGGCAGCGAGCTGTACGGGACACGCCTCTGTGTTCATAAGCTTCGGCTTCTTCCCGTGTAGCAGTTATCACTTGGGCCTTTAACCTTTAACCTTATCATGTGAGGCACAGATAACATAATTGTCTTAACAAACAAACTTACATCACATTGCCCATATAAAACAGTAGTTTTTTATCGTTCAGGAGATGTTGTCCTCAGGGGCATGCATCTACTGAACACATCCATGTGGTACAACCAAGTGACAGCCATAATTCATGTTGGTATTACCTGTTCATATTGCATGTGTGTCTGTGCGTGTTTGTGTGTCTGGGGCTGTATGTCTGTGGATGCAGCCGCTGTGCTTAGCCAGGCCAGGGTAGGTTAGGTTAGGCTAGAATAAATTAGACTAGGCTAAACGGGGCTAGATTAGGATTAGTAGGTTAGCATTAGAAGATTCATATTAGGCTAGATTAGGAGCGCAGCTTATGACATAATAATATATGAATACATATATGCAGATCAAAAATTCTAGAAGTTTTTTAAATTCACTTAATTCAGTATACAACTCAATTGTATTATTCATTAAATAAATATATTATTATACTTATACGCATGTTATATTATATTCATGCTTAGCAGAGTGAGAAACTAATGTCTTTTTAAGGAAATTATTTAAAAATATTTCATAAAATTCCGTGTCTGAAGACAATTTCAAATTGCGCGTATTCTTGTTCATACGCATTGGTGTATATTTGAGTGTATGCGCGTGTGTGTGCCTGTATGTATGTGTGTATATATTTGCACCGCGTGTATGCACTTTGCATGCTCACAAATGCGTAGCCACACACCCACACACACCAACACATACACACACACCAACACATACACACACACGCACACACACACTCGAAGTGGTATTTTGTGATATATTACGCTGTCGCTGCGGAATATAAACGACCAAACAGGCGTACACAAACACACACACGCACACACAGACAGACAAGCATACAGACATGCAAAACAGCATAGTATGCACCTCCATTTACATGTGTCTGCTTGTCTGTCTGTCTGCATGTGTGTGTTTGTGTAGTGAGGCCGCAAAACAATTGTGTATAAATCAGTGAACACACACACACAAACACACATACACACACATTTACAGACACACACAGCTTCAGTTCCCTATTGTTCGATGGCTCCTAAGAAAACAATGAGTGATTTATGCCTTACTGCCGTTAAATTCAACATCATTTTTGTTTTGTGTTTTCTATCATAAAAATAAACACAAACATAAATATAGATCAACAAGACATAAGCATGTATATATAACAAATGGGTGAGATTAATAAGTGCGTATACGCGGCTATTTTTGACAAGGCTCAATTTGTAGTCGTAAGTTTGTCTGTGTGCGCGTGTATGTCTGCGTGTCTGCTACAAATGAAGGGGTTCGTCCACCAAAATCAATATTATGTTCTAATAATATTATTATTATAATCAATAATTACAGGCAAATCCAGTAGCATGGGGGAAGAGTGCAAGCACTATTACTACCCTGTGCGGTGGCCTCATGTAATGGAAGCTAACCAAGATATATAAATATTTTGACAAAAACGAGCTTAGTAGGTGAGCCCTAGCGAAACCCACAAACTCAACTGGAAAAAATGTAGAAGGGAAAGCACGCAATTACACAAGTCAAACTTTTTAAGAAATTTGGCGCATAATGTTGATATATCATGTCAGGTTTGAAATATTCCCATTTCAAATGAATCTGACCAAAAGTCAATAGAACCTCAAGATAATATTTCATTCTCGCCAAGCGTATTGTCTTATTTATAGTTAAACATTATGACTTGTTTTGGCTAGATGGCTGACTAGTTCGTGGCTGGTTCACTGACACAGCTGAACCGCAAATTCCTCAAACAAAATGGCCGCCACAGACGCCCTTCACCCTGTCTCATATCATAAGCCTTAAGCTCGCAAGCTTACCGATTTCATACGGTGTTATCATGATGGCAATTTTTCCCGACTACAAGTAGCAACACTTGTTCAGAATATTGTTTCAAAAGAACTTGTTTCCTTGAGCGCAGTTGCAGCCGCATTGTCAGGAAATCATATTCGACTTAGCCATGTTTTCACATTTGTGTGATAAGGCTATTCAATGACAGTAAATATATCAAACACATCGACGCCTACATATCAGGTACCCATCAATATAACTTATTGTTTTCCCAATGAACAGGAGTTTAATTGTTTCCGATCATTACTTGCTCAAAATTGTTTCGGTTTTAGCAATATTTAGAGTAGTTTGAAGTTTCAATCATGGATAGATGTCGAAGCTACCTGATTGCAAATCTTCAACAAGTTCATCTCTGTTGACGGTCATCAGATGAATCTCACAGCCGAAACACGACGTCATTGTCTGAGATTGTACAGCAGATCGTGATCACAGGATCAGCATCCGTCAAGCAGAGTTTCTCACAGAACTTACCAAACAACTTACACATCAGTGCCCAACAGTCAATTCTCGCTTGGACTGATGTAAAATCCGTCAACGTCGGTGGGCCTTGAGCGATCGAAGACACATGGACCTAGCCATTGAGGACGTTGAAGCGCCCAGATTCACACGCACACACACCCGCACACACACATACACACACACACACATACACACACACATACACAAACACAAGATGCACCCCTATCATCCTGTCCAGACAACAAGGAGAAAGATTGTGTGTAAGCGCATGTGAGTGTAAATGTGTCTGTGTGTGCGTGTGTGTGTTTGTGACCCTTTGGGGCCGTCTCCTAACGGGTAGTATAAGGTGTAATAAAACCTACACCTTCACACACACACACAGAGTCAGTGCAGACGGACACGCAGACCAGTGTCCTGATGGACAAGCGTGTCCAATCAGCGTCAATTGGGCTTGTATTGCTGTAAGATTCACACGTGTACACACACACACACACACACACAGAAACAGACGTAATAAGTAATCAAGCTTGTTCTAGTTTGTGTATTTTTTGTTTTAAATTGAAAGCAAAATGATTTATTTACTCATCTCCAAACTTTTTTAGTCTTATTTTGACGTAGGGATTGTTTAGCAAAGCTGGCAGCATTGGGATGTCTAGAGCAGTGTTATTTTACCTGTGTAGAATTACTCGCTGGTGTGGAATGGAAGAGTGCACATGTTGAGTATTAATGGTTGGACAGAGGAACAAATGTGCGCTGCGAAGTAGTTCATTTAGTTTCAAGTGACTTTCTAGCACTTAATTTCATGCAACAACTGAATTCATATAATTTCTCAGCGCCTTTATATATATTGAATATTTTTCTCACTAGGAAGTGGAGAATGAGAGAAGAAAGGTCGCGAAACATTGAGCTATAGGCAAACACTCACTTCTATACCGATTTAGTTCATGAACACTCACGTCTGATATAAACTCGATGGCTGATTCAAAACATTGATGTTCAATATTTGAGTTGCATCAAACCAAAGTCTCACATATTTGGTGAGCATTGGAGATATTATGTGTCTACTAAAATCAATATGCTAACTCAAGTACAATCATTCGAGAGTGAATGACTTGTTTCTGGAAAGTTCCGAGTGTACTTCTAGTACTACGTTTGCCAAAGCGTTGAATACTATAACAGAAAACTCTTCTGTATCGTAGAAATGCTCCATCGCATTGTGCAATAACAAATACATATACAGACTCATGCTCTGTGAATATCTACCTATACCCTGTGTTAAAATTCCAATATTCTATTTATCTATGTATGCCTCATTCTCTGTGGCTTCCATATATCTCTTGTTCACTAATGCGCATAGATGGATGAGCAGGAATGATTTCCGGTGTGTTTCAATGCATGTATGTACTTGTATGAATGTGTTTATGTATGTGTGTGTGTGTTGGTGTTTGCGGTTTATTAATGCAACGCACTGGCTGCAACGAATGTGGCTTAACATTTTGTCGCTTCGTCCATTGCAGTGGGTGCGTGTGCGTGTGTATGTATGTGTGTGTGTGTGTGTGAGTGAGTGAGTGTGAGTAAATGATAAATACACACACACACATACACACACACACACAAACACGCACACGCACACACTTGTTTGCACTTCAGTGCATACGCTGTCTGCTACACGTCTGTGTGTGTGTGTGTGTGTGTATGTGTGTGTGTGTGCGTGCGCGTTGCCATGGCAACACAGTGTTGGTATTGATCAGTGGTCGGTGTGAATCTCACTGGCTGCCACATCTAATCAACATGACAGATGTCGACCATTCATCAGCCAGACGCCATTGTTATATGGTGGCGCTGCCATTGGTGGCGTGTTCGGCGCCACCAAACGCACACACACTCACACACAAGCGTAGCGCTGTCCTGAGGCGTTTCAAAGCAGATAAGTGTGATTCTGCAAGGGCTGTGTGGTGAGATAAGAGGTTTTCATAGAGCGCTCGAGCAGGGCTTGTAAGGTGCTCGAGCAGGGGTTGTAAGGTGCTGTTTTTTCGGCAAGCTGACAAGGCAGAAGAGGATATGAGAGAATCCTGGACTGTGTCTCAGTGAAGACGTTTGGGGACCGATTAGTGGTCTCAGAAACTGTAGATCAGATCTGCTATGTAATCGTTTATAATTATTATTATCATTATTAATTATAGACAAATCCAGTAGCATGGGGGTAGAGTGCAAGCACTATTACCACCCTGCGATGGGCCCATGGACCGGAAGCGCTCAAAAAGATGTGGAGAGAGAAAGATTTGTCGGAAAGTCAACTTTCTGTCAGGGAGACGAAGGCTAATGAAGAAAGAAGCAAAAGAAATAAACAATGACTCAAATGAAATTATCAAATTAAAAGCTAAATAAAAGTATAGAAGCAGAAATATTTGGCTCATTTATCTTTTTGGGGAAAATAGAATTAATGTCAAACAGTGGTGGGTGTTGGCTTTTGTATGCTTCCAAACTTTAAGTCAATAGTATGCGGCCGCTAATAAATAATTGCACATAAATAAATATAAAACATGTAAAAATATTGAATGGCTAATCAGGTAAATTAGGGTTATTTTTTGCGATTTGAGTCGCGCAGTTACTCTGATGCGATGCATAATATTATCGATGTGGCTAAAAAAACTCAGCAATGTTTTGCATTTATAATATTTAAGCTATTTTATTATATTGTATTAAAATACATTATTTTAAAAAGGCTATAGTAAAATGGTCTGTAATCTGTGAGGATTTCCCCTCTGGTGGGAAATAGTATGGAGCGGCCACCACAAACAGTTGACGCTAAAAGGATTCAAGAATATTATATTGATAATATTTGATTTAGCGAATTACTTCCAGTCCCTCGCCTCCTGCAAAGGCAGCACAATGAAGATGAAAACACAAGAATGTTCATTGCTCTAACCTAACCTAATGTTTAATGTTTACTTGCTCTAACCTAACCTAACCTAACCAATTTAATGTTCTTGAATCCTTACACATTTGCCTTGACCGCCGCCTACACACGTTTATATCGCATTCATAGCCAGCACACAGAAAACTGCACGACTGCAAGCGCATACATGAAACCCGCCATGGGAAAATGGGTTATAGCTTTGAGAAACGAACGGAAATGTTTCACCTCGTCAGGGAATCGAACCCCGGATCTCCCGTGCACAAAGCGTGTGTTTTAGTCGCTCGGCTACCAAGCGGCCATCTTGACATTCACCAATAATCCGATCTCAGTTTTAGCATTAAGTTGGGTTTCACCTTCCTGTGGTGTTATGGCCATACAGGTTAACGATTTATCGGATGACCAGTGATGAAAAGATGTTGATAAAGAAAATGTTGAAAATAGCAACACCTCTTATGTGATTGGATTATACACTTATATATACGCCAATTTTAACATATATGTTCTGCGTAAAGCTGTGCAATTGAATTTCACCATTCAAACAGGTATAAACGTGTTTAACTCAAGTTATCCATGTATGTGTAATGTGTGTGTTCTGCAAATAGCAGGAATTATATTAATATTTGTTTTTTAAAGCAGAAAAGCTACTTGTTAGCCAACGGTCATCTAGCGATAAGGAAGCAATTTATTCCTATCGTTTATTCTCTATTTATATATTATTTTCTTTTTAAACTCTTTTTCTCTCTAGAATTCTATACTTTTGCTTATTGAATCATACTTTTATTTATTGTTGGTTGTTTCTTTTTTAATCATATTTATTGTTCTTGGTTGTTATTTATTACTTACTTATTAGTATTTATTGATGGTTGTTATTTACTTAATCACATATTTATTATTGATTGCTGTTATTTATTGAGGAACGTGGAGGGAGTGACATTATGGAGTGTTATCGGATGATGGTTTATTATTTATTGTTATATATTTATTATTTTCTTTTCCGACTCTCTTTCTAGAATTTATTCTCTTCGAATTGTCAACCCTCTTAATCTTTTGCATGCTTCCGGTACATGGGGCCACCGCAGTATGGTAATAGTGCTTGCACTCTACCCAATGTCACTGAATTTGCCTGTAGATATTAATGGTGATATTGAAAAAGTATTACATATCCACAAACAATGTTATATATTGTTTCCTGCATGTGTTGCATCATTCATCCACCTTTTTCGCTTGTTTATTCATGTTTCATTATATCAGCTACCTTATTCTGTGTTAATTGAGTTATGTTAATTGTGTTAAATTGTAATAATAGTTGTGCTAATTGTGTCAAGCTTGTCTCTGTTTAGAATATTGTGTGCTAGATATAATAGATTGTATTTTTGGTGTTATAATTTGTATCAATGTGTAATATGTCGACCTGTGATGTTCTTGCACTGAAACACTGCAATTCTCACCTTTTTTATTGTTAATATTAATTATCATATTATTAAGTTGTGAAAATTGGTTGACTGATGAATGATTTTCTAGTCTTCAATTAATGTTTAACCGTAAATTACGGTTGCTTATGATAATTATAATTCTTCTCATATTATCTGCAATCATTAAGCGTAATTCATCACAAATCATTAGCAGATCTTTTGAAAAAATCAACTTGGATATTCACTGCATGTATAATGATTGTTGTACTAAGCTGCCTCATCGGGTATATAATTGCATTTGAAATTAGTGTCGCGTATATGTCTCGTATGAGAAGTTCAATCTATTACGCGTATATACAAATTATATTAAAGAAACGCATCAGTCATACCCACACTGTTATAACTGTTACTAATTCTGTTAATGATTATGTTAATTGTTAATAATTCGGTTAATGCTACAAACAAACTGAATTTGTTAGCTTAACCTTATCAACTTGTGTCTTTTTAATTAATTTGAGCATTTAATCAATTGTTAATGTTTAGAACATATACCATAAAACCTATAATAGAACGTGCCTTGGGGGAATAATTAAAAAATTGAACGTCACTACGGAGAAACGTTTTGTAAATATTGTAGTAAGTTTGTTATATAAGTTTATAGTTTTGTATATAAGTTTTGTAAATATTGGATACTTGGTACGGTTTGATGGTACACTCGCGAGATACGTTATCCTGTCGAAAGTTCAACTGCGAATGAGCATGCCTGCGAAAATAGCACCGAATTGGCTCCGCCCACTAATGTTGATCCGCACTTTTTGAAGCTCCGCCCACAGAGAGGCGTCAAGTTTGAGAACGTCGTGTAGTTGGTCGCAAGCAGTATAGATGGCGCTAGTGGAGCAAATCCGATTGCTCACCTACAATAATGCAGTCCTGATATTCTTAAAATTTTTACTAATTTGGCTGGCAACAAAACATGGCGTCATTTAGTATTTTCCGCTTTATTCTCGCCTGCTTTTCTAATCAAATTAGCATCAATAGTGCAAACCATAATGTCAGCAGAACGTAAATCAAATTACCAATATTACAAAACAGGCAAATTCTCAAATCTGAAACCAAAATGGTTATGCTTAACACAGATCACGTTCATTTGTTTGAAAACATAATTAATCGAGATGACATAACAATTTGGTGTAGAACTCACATAAACCAAGAACTCACCAAAACATTACTTCACAATGTCGCTAAACACAAAAACTACCACACATATACCAGACTGAGTAAATGCACATATATACACACATACACACACACACAAATACAGACAGACATACAAACATGCACAATTATGTGGACAATGGTGTTTTAGAGTCTATATGACTGATTCTTCAAAAATGCAACATATGCAATATGCAATGCAGTTTACGTACACACAAATTACGTATATAATTTAGTTGACAAGATAGAAGGACAAATTTTGTCCGACGGCAAAATGAGTAATACACATTCAACACTGAATGCAACTCAGATTCATTGAAAAATCGTCAATTTTTTGGCATTTTTCACAAAAATCCTTAATTGGCATACCTATGCAATCACCTATAGGTGTGTGCCTATGTGTGTGTGTGTGTGTGTGTGTGTTAGTGTCTGTATGTATGTGTATATGTGTGTTATGTATCTGTGTGTGTGTTTACGTATCTGTGTGTGTGTGTGTGTGTATGTGTGTGTGTGTGTGTGTGTGTGTGTGTGTGTGTGTGTGTGTGTGTGTGTGTGTGTGTGTGTGTGTGTGTGTGTGTGTGTGTGTGTGTGTGTGTGTGTGTGTATTTGCCCTGTGAGTGTGTGTGTGTTTGATTGTGTTAGTGATAGTGTTGTAGGAGCAGTATAGATGTGAGCTGATCACTGACCTTGACACGAAGAAAGTGCGCCAGTGTTGAGTTGCACGGAAACACAATGATGCCAGGCGATCAATTTCGCCAAATTACACACACACACACACACACACACACTAATACGACACGCATTCGCAGACTCACATACATACACAAATTTGCACTCGCACGCACGCACTGAGTACGCGGTTGCAGCGCTTGGGCGCATTCACAATGATCACTTGAAAACACACGCACGCGAACCCATTCATGCCAAACATACACAAACGCACTTACTAGAGAGCAAAAGCTACACGCTTGGTTATTACGTAGTTGCAACGCGAAAGCTACACGACGTGGAATCCTCAGTTGTCCATAACTGAGTGCTGTTAGATCGAGACGTAGGAATAGATATAGAGAAGCGCTTGTGAAACGAAGAAGTAGGAGGAAGGAACAATTAATCTTGAATTGAAGCCAGAGAGTACAATGAGAGTGAACAACCGAGGAACAGAAAAGGAAGTCGAACAAAGAAGAACAGTACAGGAAATGATTAGGATCAAAGAGAGGAAGGAGCATAACCATCAAAGAAAAGGAAGAAAGTGAATGGGAAACTAAGAGACAGAAAGAGAAAGGAGTGAGGAGAGGTTGATGAAAGCAGCTTATTTCGGCAGCTGCGAATGCGCCGACGACATTGTTAGACCGGCCAGACCAGCTGTTGATTGCTGCTGTGTTCCGGGCAGCTGCAGTCCGACGGCAACAGCTGACGAACTGCCGCCGGCTGTCGCGGCCAGCTGGTGCTGAAGCTGGCTGCTGCCGCTTGAAAGTGGCTTGTTGTCGTCGGACGGCGAAACACCGCCACCGCCGCCTGAAGCCGCTTGTAGTTTGCTGGCCTGTGATTGTTTCTCCTGCTCGTTGAGCTCCTTGATGGCCTGAATTTCCTTTTTGAGCTTCATGCGTCGGTTTTGGAACCAGATCTTGATCTGGCGCTCGGTGAGGCACAGTTGATGAGCCATCTCGATGCGTCGTCGTCGAGTGAGGTAATGGTTGGTGTGGAACTCCTTCTCCAGCTCGAGTGTCTGGTAGCGCGTGTACGTCTGCCGTCCTCGACGTCTGAGGCCATGGGGGCCATGACCTACACACAGCAGACAAGCGCACAAACCCGTGTACTTTCGTTGCCTCGTTCCTGCCTGTTTGTGGTTCTGTAGACTGATTGTACATGTTTCATATTGATATCTGTTAATGGTGAGGAAAAGGAATAAAACACATCTAATTTGAGAGTGCGTTATCGGACTAGAGCGCCTAGTTCCTGATCCAAGAACTCTTGTTAAAAAAATGAACCAAATTTAATCATGGTTTTCGAGAAGAAATAATATTTCTCTACTACGCGTGTTGAGACTTTGCCAACCTTACTTGTACAATAAGCCCATTATTTCTAGATGTGAACGAATTTCTTGTTTCCTTTTTGTAAGCTCAATTCTGAGTCATCTGTACATACGACCATATTGACACTATTTTTTCAATTTGATCCTCAGCGAAGATCTAATATTGGCGTAAGATTAAATACATCTTCGTTAGCTCATCAAACTGCTGCGCACTCATTACGGCACGAATTTCTTGTCACTAGATGGCGCTGTTTGTTAGCTTCGTGCAGCGCACACGTGCTAGCTAGCAGCGGCTCGTTAAACGGCCGTAAACTTCTGCTGAAGTGCTCGAGCACAACTTACGAGGTGCCGATCGCAGCGTGAAGTACGGATCAAGTGTTTAGTGAGACTTTAGCACGCACTAAAACTGTCTTGGTCGCGCCAGCGATTGCTACTAGCAACAGCCAAACTGTATTAGCTCAAGACTGTATCGGCTGAGATTTGAACGCTTGTTTGTTGGCAAAGTTTGCTATTTTATAATTCACAGTGGGTATTGCCTGCAAGAGCAAATCGCGTTCGTCACCGAGTGCACGTTCAATGTTTTGATTCCATCGCGTCTTCAAAATACTTCCACCCAAAATCTCGCAATCGCAATCGCAATCGTAATTTGGTATGCCAGCATATTATTTATTTTCTAACGGCGTTTTAATTAATAACATTCAAATATTTTATTTAAATTCAGCTGCTGATTCGGCAAGCTTAATATGCCTGGTTTATCTTATACTGAATTTGATTATATACTTGGTAAGATAGGCTGATGTTATAGTTGAATATATTCATATGATTGCCTAGACCTTGTTCTTGAAGTGTGGCAATAAATTTAAATTTTAACTGTTATGACCTTTGGGAATAACATAAAATATTGTATTCATCAACCGCTGTTTCATATGTGACAATTTATGACTGTTACATTACTATTAATAATGTTTAAATGAGCTATAAATATACACCACAACTTGAAAAATAATATTCTTATGAATTTTTGCTTAAACGCTCTGAAAATGTTACATATTAACTGAGTATTTGGATGAAAAATAAAAAAAATATCTTACTTTGCAGCCAGGCTGGATAATTCGACCGTTCACCAGCTGTAAAGCACACACAAACACACAAACACACACACAAACATTTAAAATTTGAGTAAACAAGCTAGACAAATTTATAAATACACCGATGCACACACGCAAGCCAACAAACCTGACTATATGTCAAAATGAAATGAGATATAGCCAAATGAATAACGATACAAACTTATGCGCTTATGTGTTAGTAAAATCAATTCAATCAAATCAAATCAATCAAATCAAATCAATCAATTGAGCAAAAAGTCAAATTGTTTTTAGCTCTGCCGTTAGATCTTCTAACTTAATTCCAGATATTAATTATTAAACAAATATATTCTGGTAATGTATACCACTCATTTGCATTGCGTTTATATGTTTCCATTCAAATTCAGTATGAAATTATATAAAAATATAAACCACACACTTATAATTACGTTTTAACGACATTATCGTAAATTAAAACTTTTATTTAGCAAAAGCAGGTCTCCACGTAGATTATACGTAGCATAATGAAATTATAGCACAATATGATAACTTCTGCTTCAAGATTAATTTGTTATTATGCTATATATTTGTTGTGTGTGCTCGGTTGTTTGAGGTTAAAATTCGCATGATTAATTAGCAGAATGTCCCGCTAAACAGAAGATATACTTTAACTAGGTCTGAAATCACCCAGATTAATATAGTCACAGCAAGACGGAATTGTCACATACACTTGATCTTTGTCTCATCCTCTTTCTCTGACTAGTTGGAGAGAGCTGATGGAATGGGAAGAAAACTGGGATAGACAGGGTTACATGTGTGACCGCCCAATGCGAAGAGGTCACTGAACCCAGGCGTGTTTTGTGATTTTGATACGCACAATAAACCACTGAAGGCCCACACTGGGTCGACCCACACACACACACACACACACACACGCACGCACACATATGGACACACACACACACCTAGCTGTGATAACGCCTGTAAATCTGTCCGGAACACTTACACCCACACACACACACACACTCACATACACACTCACATACACACAACCCGCGTGTGGTCTTCAATTGTAGAATTTCGCACTGCCAATAAACGCCACGATCACGGACTAGAGACGAACTGGTTGACCAGCCCTGGGGGTGGAAGTTGTGCCGCTATTTGGCGCCGTACCATTGAATCACCGGTTACATTTGGAAGACGTTGGAAATGGTAGAACAACAGCAAGTGAGACGAACACTGGTCTGAATGTATTTTATGCAGCACAATGGCTCATGTGGCTATTATGTATTTATAGCCAGCCAAGTAGCTTGATAGGAAGCGATCAAGTTTGATATGCTTATATACAGCGTATTTTCTCATTACAAGATTTTTATATCGTAATTTTTTTGCAGAATTAGACGTAATAATAATTTATTTTTGTGCAAATGAATTTCTGTATGTGTGTGTGTAATTACGAGTGTGTATGTGTGCATGTGTGTATGAATTTGAGTGTGAGAGTGTGTGTATGAGTGTAAGTGTGGGTATGAGTGTGTGTGTGTTTATAAAATTGTATGTGTGTATATATGTGTGTTTGACTTTGTGTATGAGTGTGTGTGTGAAGGAGTGAGAGAGAGTGAGACAATGAGAGAGAGAGAGAGTGTATGTGAAGTTGCCCATTTACAGCCGTCAATTTTCTTCTAGCTGCCTCAGAAAAAAATGCTATCTTGACGCACACGACCAATCGTTATCGACTATCAGCCATCGGCTACGACGTCATCGCTTTCGTCGACAACGCGTCGTCTTTGTCGACGTTGATAATAAATCAGGTCGACGCATAGTTTCGCAGCCAATTTACACCAGCCGCTCACGTCGACGCTCAATGTTTTCATTCTTTTTCGAATTGATCGCATTGGCCGCGCGTGCGCACACACACACACAAATACCCACATACATGCAAATACAAACACTCACACAAACACACACAAATACAGACACAATAAACACACATACAAATACCCACATACATGCAAATACAAACACACACATAAACACACGCACATAAACATACACACACATATACACAAACACACACATACACACATACACAAACATACACAAATACACACAAACATACAAATACCCACATACATACAAATACAAACACACACATACACACACATACACATACACACACATATACACACATACACAAACACACACATACAAATACACACACACACATACATACACTATCGCTACCAACTGAAGTTTGCCGATTTAGCAAAGGCCTGTAATTGTCGTATTGAGAAGGCTTTGGCAAGATGATTTATCCCGATATGCTTAATCATTCCAAAAGTAAGCCATTCCTCAGATGGAGCATGCGACAAAGTCAGAAAACGTATGTTTAGACAATAGTTTTTCTGATCCAAACTTTACTCATCCAGGCTTCGCCTATTTTTCACAAAATGGAAAACCTTGAAAAGGCTAGGAAAACCTTCAAAGGTTGCCAACAAAATCTAACCTCTAGCCCTTTATTGTTTTTTAGTTTTGGTTTTTGCTTCTCATATCCGATCATATTTCACGGCTTAGTCTCAAAAACAAAACTATTTCGCCTCAGTCTTTAATGATTCAGCTGAATTTCGCAGTTTTCACAGGCAACTTTGGGCGCTATACATGGGGCCAACGCAGGGTGATGATAGTGATTACATTCTTCCCATGCTACTGCATTTGCTTGTAATTCACAGTAGTAGATTTCATCACTAAAAAGTAAACATTAGTAGACATACACATGGCTCGGTTTAGTTTTTCAAGGAAATGTGCGTAGAGGACACTAACAAACTGAGGAAAACACGTTGTCGAAAAGGTATAAATAGTATAGTTTCCCGTTTAAAAATGTAAGTTCCTTCAAAAATATGCTAGATGAAATATGCAAAAGAGAGGGTACAGCACGTGCTTAGCTCATATCCTATAGTACAACTTGTACTTGAGTATTTCGGCAGTTGTTTTGTCACAACCGATCCTGACGGAACACCGCAGTTTGCCGCCAAAATCTCTATTCGATAAATTTGTCCGCGAGGCTGGTCAGAAAGTTGATATGCGTGCGAACAACTCACGAGGCACACACCAACCAACGGTGACAACGTGTTTGTTGTGTGTGTGTGTGCGTGTTAGTGTGTGTGCGTGTTAGTGTGTGTGCGTGAGCACGAAATTTACACACACACACAGAGAGAGAGAGAGGGGTTCGTGTAGTGAACACATGTTCACACACAATGCACACGAGCATCGCAAAACACACGCCACAAGCAACGATATTTTCCGTTTACGAGAACGCAAACACACACATACACACACACACACACACACACACACACACACACACACACACACACACACACACACACACACACACACAGAGAAGCAGAGAGAGAGAGAAAGAGAGAGAGAAACAAGCGCGCTAACACGCTTGTAGCTAGATTACACAGCACAATGCTAGACAGGTGACACAGACTGGTTGGCTGGCTAAAATTGTAAGCGAATGATTATGGGAGCCTTCTGCTACGGGCGGGACTCACACACACACACACACACACATACAAACACACACACACACACACACACATACACACGCTCCAGCTCCTCAAGATCCGGTGTCACATAGGAGGCGGCACTACACACATGCACACACATACATGATAAGCTCACTGCACACAGCACAGCACAAAAAGGCAAACACACACACACCAAAACGTCGTAGAATCTGCGGTATCGTATGACAAGCTGGCTGAACGTGTATGTTTGTGTGTGTGTGTGTGTGTGTGTTTTGAAGTGTTGTGTTACCTGGTGCAGTGGTGTGTTTGGTTGGTTGCATCCAGCATGGCTGGTCTGGGCTAGAATGGCTTCGCTGTAGAAATACAATTGCTGCACATTGTTGAGGTGTTTTTTGTTGGAGCTGGCCTTTTTTTCATATCTACCAAATTCAATGTGTTCTTTGTGTTGCCGAAATGCTGGTATGATTTTCCGTTAACAATTTCAAGTAGATTGCTGTGATCGCATGCTCAATATATGCTCAAATACCTTCAGATTAAAACATATACGTTTTCAATGCAAAGTCTGCCGGATAAATGTCCCTACGTAGAACAAATGTATTTGATTAAACTTTTGAGCTGATGTTTTTTATAATTATTTTCAATCGATTAAGTGTAAGCATTTACAAGTAGTTGGAAATATATACTGGCTTGAAAAACGAAATGTAATATATACTGGTTTGAAAAAGCGAAATGTAATATATACTGGCTTGAGTACGAAAATGTAATTCCACGTTTCTATTAATACGTCTGGTAAATACGCAAATTAAATCGACCGAAGATCGGATAAGTAGATAATAAACCATTAGTAGAGACTGTAAATTCTGATAGATAAATTAAATTTACACTGCTGATGTGCAAAGTCTCTTCAAAATAATATTATATAATTTATCTCATGTTTAATCCGTCTCAAATTATATATAAGTTAATCTTATATATATAAGTACTACGGTTCCTTTTCAATCTCTTATACATAGAAAATGTGTATGCGTGTGTGTATGTGTGTGTGTGTGTGTGTGAATAAATATATGTGTTTGTATGAATGGATATGTGTGTGCGCGTGTGTGTGTGCGCGCTACAGAAAGAGTTAAAGGATTTTTCACAGAAGCTGATATGATGCATTTGGTATGCTGCACGCGCTCTCCTACACAACAACCTTACAGCAAGTCAATCATGTATACTAGCGCAACTCCCGTTATAAAACACACTCACACTCACACACACACTCACACACACACTCACACACACACTCACACACACACACACACTCACACTCACACATATATCAAACGCTCACATGCAAAAACAGATCCACTCGCTGAATACGAATGCGGTGCATATATATCGGTGTTGGAACTGGTATTATTGTCGTATGTCTAGTTGTCTGTTCATCAAAAACGTACACACACACACCCAGAGTCTATACTAGAAGTAAACACACACATACATGCATACACACACGCCTACGTATGCTCACAATCATACAGTGTGTGTGTATACATAAGCGTGCGTTCGCTAGCAAAGCACAATCAATACAGCCGGTGACGTCACAGGCAAGGCGCTCGCTGATTGGTGCGTCAAATGGCGGCCATTTTGGACCTTTCTGACTCGTTCAGCCGCAGCCACTCAGCGACACACACGCACGCACACACGCTCACGCAGCCAAAGATGCATGGAAGAGTGTCGAGGAGGTGTTGGGGCCTGAGAAAGAGCGGATTGTCGGAGCAGAATTCTGGAAGCGACCACGCGGCCGATTATAGCGCTAATTCGACTGGGCACCGATTAAAAAGCTCGTAAATTTAGCGCAAAGTGGCGCAGCCAGTGTCTACGCGGCGCGTCTGGGCTTATCGCCAGTAAAAGTGTTATTTTCTTGGCTGGCAAAGCGACGAGCTGACGAGCAGGTCATTCGGCAGGCATATTAGACAAGCGCTTTGTTGAGCCCCAGGCGAGATTTTACCAATTTCACCACGGGCCGCTCTCATTTCCCGTTTGTAGATCGTTTAAGACTGCGCCCTCACTAGATCGGCTGATTTGTGAAGACTCAGTGGAAGTGAAAAAATATGGCCGCATAGTGAAGCGGATGGTTGGTAGTTTGCAATAAGCTGACGACAGAACGACAAGATTGAAAATTCTACCAATATGCAAAAGTGTGACAAGTGCAAAAAACCATATATGGTAATCTCTATCTACACATATAATTAGTACAGTATCTATATACATATATTAATATAATCAGGCGTTTTTCAACCATTTCATATTTGCGTTATTTACGTAAAATTTTCATAAACATCAGAATTACGATAATGTTTCACGTGTGTATGTTTTTCAAGGTGAAAATCACTAGAGGAGAGTTTTCACTCATGATCAATGATTAATCTTTGTGCTAGCAGTGTGTAAAATTGTAACTAGCAAAAGACAGACTGAGGACAATCCCAGTTTGTGGGATTTTGTGAGAAGGCCGCCCACCGTTTATACAAACGTTCTGTTATTTAGTATAAGGCAAATTAAACTAAACTTGACGTCAGAAGTAGATAGATTGTAGGTCTCAGATTATTATTCAATTATGAGAATATAATAAACATTTGTATTGATTTAATCAAATCGAAGTGAGACGAGTAATACGAGAATCAGCCAATAATAAATTTTGTATTTCAAAACTCTATGCAGTCCTCAAGCGATTTGGATTGTCATTCCTTAGGTCTCAGATAAGCTCAAACTTAGTAGAAATGAGTTTACACTGGTATATATGTGGTGCCTTCAATACACCCTGCCTATAACACCAATCTCACAAAAACGGCATCTCAAACGGCCGCAATCTTTTGCGCAAACACTTTGTAATCCGCACTTTGTTCTCAGCCAACCTAAATACTGTTGTGGTGTATATATTTGGGGCGGGTCTGTGATGTGGTGTGTGTGTCAATTGCAACAACCAAGCCTGACTCAATGCTTGGCTGTGTCTGTGCATGTGTATGTGTGTATGTGTGTGCGTGTGTCTGTGTATGTGTAGCTGACACATTACTTATCATTTGTGGCCCCAGCAGGCTCACACACACACACGCACACAAACAGACATACGAACAGAAAGACACACACAAACATACACACACACACACATGCAGGCGTATGCAAGCTCGCAATGGAAGCGGAAGACGAGGGAATAAGAGACAAAGGCCAGAACATGACAGAGGACAGGATAAATGCACTAGGAAAGAGTGAGGGACGATCATCTGCGAAGCATAACAGGAAGCACACACAAGCACACACATACACACATACTCACAAGCACACGCGCAAGCACACACGTACACGCACTCGCTCGCACATATACACTTCTGTACGTATGTATATGAACGCATACAGAACTGCTTACAACCGAGCATACAAACACATGCACAAACGTACAAACAGGCACGACCGACAATGCACACTGCTTGCAGACACGCATACACATTTGCACGCATTCATCTCTGTCTGTGTGAGCGTGTGTGTGTGTGTGTATGTGTGTGTGTGTGTGTGTGTGTGTGTGTGTTCGACTCTGACGAATGAGCACGACACACACACACACATACAAAAAGATGGTGTGCAGTTTGTCGTTTTGCGGTTTTGAAACGCAGTCACCGCAAGAGCCACACAGTGGGGCAGAGCGAAAGTGCAGAGTGGAGAGAGAGTCGAGCACACCGAGAGCACTCGCCACTCTATCTAAGATGGAGGTCTAATGCTTGCATGCTTCTGGAGATAGCGACAATGTTGGGTTATATCCACGTCTATACGCCCGTATCTACTTGTGTGTATGTGTGTATGTGTGTATGTGTGTGTGTGTGTGTGTGTATGTGTGTGTGTATGTGGTTGAAGACTCACAGGCAGACACGCTAGTTCTATGAATAACAATTGAACGAAGGCGTTGTACTGCCCGCACACACACACACACACACACATACACACACTGACACACACACACATACACACAGACACAGAGCCAGACATTCGTGTATGATTTATACGCGAACACACTCGCATTTGCCCAGTTCACAAGTATATAATGTGATATATATATGCATATATATGGATAACATTTGATATCGAAAGCAGGCATTTTGTGAGTGGAAATGTATCGTATAAGTGAAAAAAGACATTGAATTTATAGAATCTTTCAAGATACCCTCAATGATATTTTCGTAAGAATACTTAAAAGAGCAAAAAATAATTTCAGTTTGGTGAACAAACACTGCTTGAACTTAGAAACGTACGAAAACTAATGCTTAAATATAAATAATATGGCTACAGAATGATAATATCAATCAATGATATTAAATAATGCATGCATATTCTGTGTAATCCTGATACTGTGCGTATGCTTAATATAACATCATTCGACATTCAAGTGTGTGTATTTGCGTGTGAATCCAATTATGCGCCATGTAGAACTATTGATTACTTCACATTATGTGTGTAAGTGAATGCAAATAAACCTGGATACAACCATATCCATCTTTACTCTTAAAACCAAGCCAATTAAGCACTAGCTCTCAAATTGTAGAACATCTATTTCAGCTACAAGATATTTTCACAAGATTCAGTGGGGCGTACCATTCTGATTTATATTCAGCATTTGTGTCTAAACTCAGGTGTGCATGCATGTATGCGTGTGTGCTTTGTCGATATAGTTAGTAGATGTGGTCATATGATGACACACACATAGACACACTATTGATCATCACAAGAGTGCAGAGAAACGAATATTAAGTTCTCTTGATGGGCTCTCTCTTGTTCTATCTAGTTGCTCAAGTCAGAATG
Organism: Sacculina carcini; assembly: GCA_916048095.2. NCBI lineage: Eukaryota > Metazoa > Arthropoda > Thecostraca > Sacculinidae > Sacculina > Sacculina carcini. The sequence goes on from OU696590.1 coordinate 815,917, forward strand.
TGAACGATGCTTTTTCGCCTAGCTAGCACTCATGTATATATGTGTGCGTGTGTGTGAGTGTATTTTAGTGTACAGAATAGCCACACCCATTGCAACAAATCCAGTATGCACGCACATCGAGAACAGACGCACAATTGACAACACAGCTGGCGGTAGAAAGATGGACGCAACGAAGGCACCGGATGAGGCAGAGCAAATGAGCGCTCTCATACTCTACCTGATGCAAATTACTGGGCCCAATCAATCACCGGAGGTCACACACACACACACAAATTTAGCTTACACACACACACACACACACTTGAATTAGAAACGATAATTGACAGAGAGCCGAAGCAATTACGCTGCGAAAGCCTCAACAAACAAGCTGTTTAAGCATGGACATCAAGAACATGGCTGCATGCTTATCCAATGAGCTTATACTTGTGTGTGTGTGCGTGTGTGTGTGTGTGTATTTGTGTGTGGCTTGCATGATTATATAAATGGGTTCTTCAATGGGCTGAGGTGTATGCTTAAGTGGAATTATGGTTGTGTAAATGTGCGTTTGTGTGTGCATGTGTTAGTGAGAGAGTGTGTATGTTTGTGTGTGCATGTATATGTGTGCGTGTGTGTGTGTGTGTGTGAATGTGTGTGTGTGTGTGTGTCTGTGTGTATGTGCTCTTTAAGCCAAGAGCTTGTGCGTAAACACAGGCAAGTTCAAAATAACTGCTAGCTTGTGAAAGTCCAAGCGAAACACGACTTTACAATAATATGCAGTGCATTGGAAAATTTTTAAATATCGAGATATTAAATATATTTCCACTGCATTTGCTTGTGATTTTTTTGCGTAATAGCAATCAGCATTTGCAAGCGTTGTCAACAAAAGTATTTTATACAAATCGTTAGTTTGCTTTGAGAAAATCTTACGCAATCATTGACACAGTATCAAACACAGCCTGAAAAGGAAAATATGTGCCATTTCTATCTGTGTCAATTTTACAGTTCATTCAATCTTTCATTCATATCTCATCTATTACTATTATTACAAATCTTTTAAGTCTTGATATATATCTAAAACTAAGAAAAATGCTTTCTTGTGAGCCAAGTTCACAAAGAAAGGTTTTTGTAATGGTGAAGTATTCTTGTAACATGCATCTATCTATGTACGTCTGTGTGTGTCTGTGTGTGTGTATGTGTGTGTGTATGTGTGCAGCGGAGGCATCCAAGGTGTGTTGGCACTTTGCTTGATGGTTCTTGGCCGTCGAACAATGCTTGCGAGATACCCTGATCCTCTTTCTCTAAGATCTACCCCTTCCTCTCAAACACACTCACACACGCACACAAACATACTTGCAGACAGCTTACCTCAGTGCTCTCTCCCTCTCTCTTACACCCTCTTGCTCTTTGTTCAGACATCACAAGTGTTGTCTTGTGCTTTTTGTGTTTCTCTGCGTACTGCTTTTTTGCACACACCAAGATCGTGCCAGAAATACTCACACACTAACTCCTACACGCACTAGCACCCCATAAGCCCGCTGGCGATCTTGAACACACACACACACACACACACACACACAGACACTCGCACACAGACTCACACACATTCACTCACTCTTGATATGTTGTGTGTTTGTGCGCGTTTGAGTGTGTGTGAGATCATATCAGCTAGAAAACATCTCAAGTGTATGTATGTGTGTTTGTATGTGTGTGTATGTGTGTGTGTATGCCATTAGCTAGTTGAGTGTATTCGCTAATGGCACACACACACGCACACATACACCTTTGATACAAGCATATAAGCGAGAATAATAGTGTAATTATTTGATCAGCGCACATCGAATCCATAGACAAGCTTTAATTAAGCTCCAATTCAATTAAGTTCTCTGGGTTCGTCTTTGTCTGTATATGCAGTTCTGTCCAAAAAATAGACATAAACGCCACTCTTAGCTCGAATGCGTTCACTTCTGAAAACAAAGCTGACATAACGCCTCTCTGTGGCACAAATTTCACTAAGGCAAAGCTAAACTTTCTTTCATGCTGAAGCATTTTGCCAAAAGGATAGAAACAAGTATTTTCCAAAAGGCTCATTCTTCAAAAAGGAGAGAGAATATATTTGAAATCATTTTTAATTATGTTACAAATAATCTCTACTAAAGATGCACATGATTTCCTATGGATCAATTTTCGTGTATTTCGCTGATCTTTCGCCAAGAGAAGTCGTTCAGAAATGGACTTGTTCCAGGGTGAATGACCTCCGATGCCAACCAACTTTGCGACGTGAAGTTCACACCAAGCACTTTACGATCGTCTGTGCGGTAGTTTGTGAGAACCACGTGCATGTGAGTGTATGTTTGTATGTGTGTGTGCGGGCATGTATGTGGGAAAATCAATGTTAGTTTGATTGTTTCCAAATCTTGTAGCGACCTTGATTGAACGGATTCTCACACACACACACACACACACACACACACACACACACACACACACACACACACACACACACACACACACACACACACACACTGACACACACACTGACACAAACACACATTGACACACACACACACGTACACATACAAACACCGCAATATACCATGGGTACAAACGGATTGAAGGCAAACGGTAAGATATCCATCTGATACGCAGCATCTGACAAACACACAGACACCAATAATCGCCGCTACAATCAACCTGGAGTCAACGACCAAGAATAGCGTTTGTGTGTGTATGTGTGTATGTGTGTATGTGTGTATGTTGGGTGACTCTGAAAGCGACCCGTTGCTATCAAACCTGACCGCCATAAACCCTCACGCGCGAGTGTGTGTGTCTGTGTGTGTGTGCGTGTGTGTGTGTCTGTGATTCAGCCAGATATAGCTTGATTGAGGATCAGAAGAGCGAACCGGTGATAAAACTCAACACAATTGGACTTGTCACACAACGGGACAATGCTAGGACTACACCTGCCCGAACTACGGTGTATCACCGGGCAAGGGTTTTCCCGTGGACCGATTCGCACTCAATCACTGCCTTGGCGTGACCATGTGTATGTGTGTCTATGTGTGTGTATGTGTGTGTGTGTGTGTGTGTGTGTTCACCTGCACCGGTTTTGATATTGGCGCACGCAGACCAACAAAAGGGATGTAGGTTTTATTAGCGCAATCTTGGTGTCAGAGTGCCGTAGGCTTTGCGATCGTTACACAAACACATTTTGCTAGTAGAACAATGCTATATCCAGCAAGATAGGTGTGTGTGTGTGCGTGTGTTAGTCGAGTCCGAGTGTGTGAAGCTTGTCAGTGATGTTGTGTTGAGTGTGTTGAGTGTGTTGTGTCCCTTGGAGAAAAGTAGTTGGCAGAAATATTAGCGAGTGTAGTCAGTGCGTGATTGTGATTTTTTAGCACTCCCAGTGTCTTATCGGTGAATTCATCAAGACTGGAGAATAGGCCGCAATCGATTTGCTTTTGATTTTCATTCATCAAGAAACGTAAGTCTATTCAAGCTGTGAAGCTGCGTTGGTTGCAATGTGTTCAAAGAAGTCAAGAAATTTCAAAGATGAAAAAAGTTGTCGAATGTGAAATGATTAATAATGTAATATGAGTATTCTAACTGTTTATTGAATAATTGTTCATAATAATTATCATAATAACAATAATCACATTAATTCAACAATACTGAACGTTATTGGAGAACTATATTAGTAACTGCCAAGGTAATTGTCTCAGTTTGAGAGTAATCAGAAGCTTTAGTTTTGATTTGTATTCAGTGATTAAATGATCGCATTTCGACTACTCTGATGATGAATAATCCGCTAATTATGCTAATTTTTTATGCAATAATACCGAGAAAAAGAAGATCTTGGATTTTTTCTGAAGTAGATTTTTTAATATCACATATTTGAGTTGTGTTTTTCCTTGTTAAGATATAGATAAGCAGTGTATTAGAATGAGTATTTTCTTACAATTTGAGAAACAAAAATGAATGAGTAATATTTGTATACAATAATATAATACTTATAATACAATATGGCCTAATATTCAAAAGTGTCGAATTTGCACGTCGAATGTTCATTAATAGTCTTCCAATAGACATTTTGATTCATTGCATTTTCCAACAGAATTATTAGATTCTGGACAGGGATGTGAGAACATCTTGGCATTCGGCATCGAATTTGGCAAGATTTCCGCTGCATCCGCTCTTGGAGGCGATTGTATATTGAAAGCATATTTGTCGCTCCAGTAAAATGCAAAATAAATGCGAAGAAAACTGCATTACCTCCTTGAGAAACTTCATGTTTCTTCCTTTTCCTATTCTACAATTTCTTGTTCCGCTTTCCTTTCGAAATTGTATTATCACATTGAAAATGTGTTTCGAATTGCAAATTTGTGTGAATTAGCATTTCAATGTCCTGCCAATTTTCACTTTCACACGTGAACAAACGCACAATTCACAAAACGGCACAAAACCAATTTAAAACCAGCTATTTGACTTGCGAACATTCCTCTCAAACATCTGTTGATAAGTCGACAGTTGTGTGAACTTTTGTGACTTTTGTGTTTCTATATAATGGCGTGCTTTGTTAGCGTATTTGTCTACAGCGGTAGGCCAAGCAAAATCGCACGTTAATTTCCAAATTTGCCATTGCATTTGCACTGAACTATTGATTTGAGCGCCGGCGATGTAATTTGCATTTGACAAGGCGCCCGACGTAGTCACAGACGATGGGCAGCCATTTTGAAGCAGCCATCTTGACAGCGGCGAGCGAGCGCGTGCACCGACGAGCTTGGGCACCTCCTGCTCTGTACGAGAGCGCTCGGCACTCTCTATTTGGTGCGTTCTGCCTCGACTAATGTCAACCTCTCTTGGCTCGGGGAATACATAATACGTAGGATTAATATCAGAGCGTAAAATTAATGTGTTTTTACAATTAATTTGTTTCCCTGTTTACTGTCACTGGACTTGATTCAGACGTTATTATTTGGTGCTTATTAGCTTTATAAGCTGTATGGCAATTATTACTAAATAAGCACTTCATTAGAAATACAATTATTGACCGTTGATTCTGCAAACTCTGCGGTTTTTAATTCATGCTAGTGTAGTCTTGTAGAAAGTTTAAATAAAGTAAGCTAAAATAAAGTTAGACAATGGCTGGTGAACCAAACATCATCAAATTTCAGTCTTTTGAATCAATTCATTTTTAGACAGATTTCTTTGTTCAACAATTTAGCAAGCAGGGTGAAAATCTGTAATTTAGTTTAAGATAATTTGCGTGCGAGATTGCCACTTACATCTTATGTTATAATAAGTTGATCAGACTCCATTTTAGTCGCTTTAAAAGCTTAAAATTTTATGGTCACTTGTACACAGCTGTTCGCCTAGATGAATTATCCATGAAAGTCTTGCGAATATTGCAATTTGCACAGAATTTGTGCAATTTCGCACTCATATTGTTCTGTATTAGCTTCACTTGTTAGTTGAGCAGAAATATTCCTTTTGCGACTGCTTGCAAAGTGTGTAGACCTCGGTATATGAGCAAGTTCACACCAGCATAGCACACAGACAATAATATTCGCTTGTATGTGCAATATGAGGCTATATAGCCGCGGCATTTCATAAACGGGTACTGATGGCGTACACTTGTACACTTGGCGTTGCTATAAACATTGTACCAGCCAGTTGAGACAACTAAGCGAAGCAGTAAACGACGCTGGGTGCGCCAAATTAGTCTTTACTGCCCCATAATCATCAACAATACGCACATATGCTGGTGACGAGAAATAGGGCCTCATATCGTGTCTATAGCCAGCGAACTCAGCAAATAATGGATTCGTAAAGTGCATCCTGTACATAGCGCCGTATTTGGGTAATGGTTATGAGCAGTGTATGTCAGTTGTAGTGTATATATAAATGTTGTTTGACACGGAAGTTCTGAAGCGTTACATTTCCGGTCATGCGTGAGTGATTATATTCTGCATCTCTGCTATTTTTTTAGCAAAAATATCATGTGAAGCTATTAATGCATCCTCACACAAAGCAGATATAGTATGCTGGGCGTATAATTTTGGAATCATATTAATCCAAGCTAACATCCAATAGATTTAGACAATTAAATTACGTATTTTTAGTATTATTTTCAGTCAAAAGCTGCTAATGTAGAAGTGACTTTGTTTTGCTCAAAATCTACACACTAACTGTAAACTTCGCACAAATTTCAAACAGGTTAAATTCCGCTTGAATTCAATGTGCAAAGCACTACTCTTCTAAAACAGGAGTCTCAAGCTCAAATGAAGAGATGAGCTATAATTTATGAAATAGAAACGCGGGCCGCTTCTATACTACTTGTAGCAATAATACAAAATGCGGCAGTGTTTGTGAACTTGATGTTCTTCAGCTCGTTGATATCTCACTTGATAAATCATTATAAACTGTCTAGTACAGTGAATCTTAACCTGTGGGAAATTCCCCACTGGTGGGGAATGGAAGAGTTGTCAAATGGGAAGCTGAACAGGACAAATGTGTGCTTTTAAAATTCAAATTCGATTATTTTTGTTTCTAATGGCCTTTTGAGATTTCCTTTGATGAAAAAATTGAATATATCTAATTTATCAGCG
>OU696590.1:827500-835000 GCA_916048095.2 Sacculina carcini
AATTGGCTCAAAGTGGAGTACATTATATGTTCAGCTGATTTCGACCCGTAAAATTAAATAGTTATCACAAATGATAAGGTACTTAATACTAGTCTCGGTCAAATGTCTTGTTTAAATTAAACAATATATGGATATTTTTCAAGTGATGCAATGATCTTCATGACTTAATAAAAACAATTTACACACAGATTATTTTCACAAAACAACATCCGCAGAGCACAAATTACGCTCGTTCGTATAAACATGTGTGTGCGTTTATACATGTGCGTGTGTGCGTGTGTATATATATGTGTGTGTATGCTTGTGTGTGTTTGCGTACAAAATGGAGAACAATTGGTCTTTTCCCCTCTGACAGACACACACACACACAGACACACAAACGCGTATGTGTATGCGTATATATGTACGTGTGTGTATGCGTGTGTGTATGTGTGTGTGTATGTTACAGGCACGCCTGCTGTGCCCCAGAGATCGCCCAGGGCACAAGCGGAAGCCATCGCTGACGAAATGAATCTTGGGGCCTTCGACATCGCAGCCTGGATAAATTTATCGCTTTAATACACACATGCACATGCACACGCACACACACGCACACGCGCACACATGCATTGAACATGTGCGGGATTGGTGGCTGAGGCAATTGTCCCCTTATACCGGAGCACCCCATCGAACCTAGGGGGCCAACTAATTACCCTGGGGACTTCGGCCCCCCTGTGCCCAGCCAGCGATGTAGGGGACTCTGTTTGTGTGTACTTGTAGCGTCCATTGCTGGATCGGCCGACTTAGCGATAGCTAAAACAAATTTGCACACGTACACATACACACGAGCAGATTCCTGTTTTTAGATTCTAGATTCCTAATCCTGCATTGCTTAATTGTTATGTTTAATACAAGTTTCGCTCACAAAGTCTAATTGTGAGTCAATGTTTAACTGTGGATTATGTATGCATGGACGCTGTGTTTGGTTAGCATTTAAACTAGTAATTAATAAATGTTTTGATTAATGTTTTTGCCAATATATCCAGATCATTTGTTAGTCGTTGTTGCATGCAACATTGCAAATGTCTGCAAAGTGTGATTGTGATGCAATATATGTTCTCCAGTAGACAATGCATGCACACTGTATCGTTCAGTTTCGGTAGAGACAATTAGGACTGGAGGAAGAAAATTGAAATAGGTTTTTGTCGATCTTATTAATCGTATTAATCCTGCTTATACTGTCCATTTATTAGTTGTAGCTATAGATGTAAGTAATTATGATAATAAACTCTACAAGAGAGGTTATATTTTGGATTTTTGTTTTTATTAAATACAGCGCTATAGGGACTCGATTCAAAACAGCGGTTCTTAACCATGGGTGCGGGCATGTTTACTAAGGGGTGTGATAATTCCTGTAGAAAATGAAAGAAAACGTTATTTTCACATTTGCATTATATTCATTTCTAGAAAAACTTGAAGGAAATTTGAGTGAATATTGAATAAAGTTGTGTTATTCCGTCGTTTGTATTTTTATTTTTTCATATAAGTTTAAATAATTCAGGTGGGTGCGATAACTGACTGCCGATTGAACACTGAAAATCTTAGGAGTCCCTGTTTTTAACAATCACCTAAAAAGCCTTCACATATATACTCCTATAATTTGTTTCCCATCATTAAATGATGGACAAATGATGATATAATTGTTTTCTCATTATCATCATTAAGTGGCGGACGATATTTTCACTCGGTGACAGTGGCGGCGCCAGGATTTTTTCCGGGGGGGGGGGGGGCTGAGAGGGGGTTGTGGAAGAAGATGTGGGGCTTGACGAAAGATGAGGATCTGCACTCGAAATATTCATGGTGAGAATTATTGGGGGCTTAGAGGAAACTTGGAACATTCTTCGGGAAGCTTAAACCCCTCCAAACTCCTCCTTGGTGCCGCCACTGTTCGGAGACAGCAAAACAACCATCGGAAACAACCCCTGGTCTAGGTAAATTTTTCCTAGAGCCCGGGTTTGAGCCCGTGAACATTGGTGAGCTTTAAGAATATGACGTATAGGTGGCGCGAATGATAGTTGGCTGCTTACGTCGAATTAGCAATAGCGAAACGCTACCAACGAAACGACAGGCATAACGAAATACTGCCGAGACTTCCAACAAATTTAACCGGAAAATTATTACTTTTTTTACTTTATATTACCCAATGCTTTTAAATTCAAATACAAACGCATATTTACAATATTTTTCTCTAACTTTAGATGGGCTGTCGAAGATTCTGGATATGATGGATCTAACTAGATGAAAGACAATGCGATCAACTAAAATTCATTGAGCAAAAAATGCACTCGAAAACTCATCGGTTCGAAAAATAATCGGTAACTTTTCTCAACACAACAGCGTTCTATATTTTCCACACAACAGCGTTGAAAAATGCAATAAACTCAGTTTTTTTAACATATTTAATTGTCCAAAATTCACTAGAAGCTATAGTGAACAAATTCGGATTAATAAAAATACACGTTTGCCCTTCTGTCCAATCTCCAAAACTCCGCTTGGCAACTCTTCTATTCCCAACCAGTGAGGAATTCCCCACAGGTTACGAGCCACTGATACACACCGTCTATTGTAACGCCATTCGTTGGCTGGGCTACAAAATTGAAACACAATCTCCATAGTGAAGAGGGCCATTTTCAAGAAACTAAATACATCACTGAATTTCAACACCATTCAAACACACACAGACACACACACACATACACACACACACGTACACACACACACACACACACACACACACACACATACACACAGTCATTAATTTGCCTGATAAACGTATCACAGCAGAAAAGTTTTCGTCTCTTGAACGAAGTCTGGTTATCAACAGCCGAACACTTTTCACGTTCAATAATCCTCTGTTTTGCATTGCATGCGTATTCATGCAGACACACACACACACACACATATGCGCACATACTCTTCACACCAATGCGTGTCTGTGTGTGTGTGTGTGTGTGTGTGTGTTGGAACACATGTTAAGAGGTATCAAGTGTCTGGTGCGAGCAAGACAAGGGTGATGTACGAATGTATGCTTGTATGTGTGCTGTGTATGTGTATGTGTGTGTGTGTGTGTGTGTGTGTGTGTGTGTGTGTGTGTGTGTGTGTGTGTATGTGCAGATCAACGCTGAAATGGCAAAGATCACCAGCTCTCTGCTGATAAAGCAAACTCCACAAGATATATGGCCGAACAGCTAAGAGACATCAGTGAGTTTGTACGTGTGTGTGTGTGAGTGTGTGAGTGTGTGTGTGTGAGTGTGTGTGTGAATAAAAAACAGAGCAAAGAAGCCAACACAAACGGCACGAAAGTCATACCCTCACACTCTCACCACACACACACACACACACACACACACACATACACACACCCACACACAGCCAGACTTCACACAGAAATTGGCCGCGTGGTGTTGAGCCACCAGACACGCCACCACACAATCGGTTACTTTGGCCGGAAATACAAGAGCCATTCAGAGCAGGCCGAATCTAAACTTGTGTGTGTGTTATGTGTGTGTGTGTATGTATGCTCCCCTCGCCCACCACCACAGGGCTATCTGAAATGAAATCTGGCCCTCGTCGACAACGACGCAGCAACTTCGTCGCTGTCGACGATCCTGGGCGGTGCTCGGCATAGACACACACACACACACATACACACACAGTGCTGACATCTGGACGAGTATCGACCTCACTGAGCTAGTGTGTGTGTGTGTGTGTGTGTGTGTGTGTGTGTGTGTGTATGTGTGTGATTTACTCTGGCAGGCGAATTTAATTGGCCAAACGTGTTGCGTCATAAATCCTGGTCGCTGGACACTTGGCGACTGACACGCACACACACACATACACACACACATGCATACACATAGGCATACATAGTGGAAGAAGGGACAGTTGTGAGAGAGGTCAGGCTGTTTAAAATTGGTGACGACGCCGAAAGAGGCATAGTGTTGGCTCAATGGCCAGAATGTCCAACACTTTTCAACTACTTCCGCCTCTGCGACTAACACACTGCCGACTCTTGAGTCCAGCGGTAAATAACACATAATGGCTCGTCAAGCGGACTCACACACACTCTCACACACACACACACACACACACACACACACACACACGTACACACACACACAAGTCCTTTGCCTGTCGAGCTTCCTGTGACACTGTAGTAAAAGGGTGTTGTGTGAAACCAAGTGAATTTATTCTCAGTGGATTATTTCGCTACGAGCCTCTTCTTGTATGAATGTGTGTGTGTGTGTGTGTGTGTTTGTTTGTGTGTGTGTGTGTGTGTGTTTGTTTGCTTGTTTGTGTTTGTATGTTTGTTTCTTTGTTTCTTTGTGTGTGTGTGTGTGTGTGTGTTTGCTTGTTTGCTTGTGTTTGTATGTTTGTTTCTTTGTTTCTATGTGTGTGTGTGTGTGTGTGTGTGTGTGTTTGTTTGCTTGCTTGTGTGTGTGTTTGTTTGTGTGTGTGTGTGTGTTTGTTTGTTTGTTTGCTTGTATGTGTGTTTGCTTGTGTGTGTGTGCGTTTGTTTGTTTTCTTGTGTTCTTACTAGTTGTTCTTACTAGTTGTCTTCGCAGTAATGAGTCAGAGGCTCGTGACTGCCGCCTTCCAGTTGTCATATGTCTTCTTAAACATCGTGTCGTGTGTGTGTGTTTGTTTGTTTGTTTGTTTGTGTGTGTGTGTTTGTTTGTTTGCTTGTGTGTGTGTAAGGTGTTTATTATTGCTCTTATTATTAATATTATGTATTTTGGTAATTTAACTTTATAAACAGGATGGAAGTTGGAAGAGCGCAAACAATAAAACCACACGGCTGCAATATACGTGCATTTTAATATGCAATGTGATAATGTCACGCATGTAATGTAATGTAATGTAATTTATTGTTCGCTAATGTAGAAGAGAAATTAGTTTCTACTTTTTTACACACAAAAACACCCAGTGGAAAAACAGAACGCTTCTAATAAAAAACACACAATACTTTCACAAAGCAATCATTCATCGACCTAGTGGAGTTGGACGTTGAAACATCGTTTGTGTTATTCAGTGCACTCAACGCACAACGATTAAATTAGTGAACGCACAGGACCACACACCTGGCTGACCATAAAACATTTCGCCAACAGACACACACACACACACACATACACACACAGACAGACAGACAGACAGACAAGCTTCGCCCACAGGCCATATAGTTCAGTTTACGACACCGATGGAGCCTGTCTGTGTGTGTGTGTGTGTGTGTGTGTGTGTGTGTGTGTGTGTGTGTGTGTGTGTGTGTGTGTGTGTGTGTGTGTGTGTGTGTGTGTGTGTGTGTGTGTGTGTGTGTGTGTGTGTGTGTGTGTGTGTGTGTGTGTGCGAGTGCGAGTGTGTGTGTGTGTGTGCATTCAAGCGTGCGTAGTTTCAAAGCCACCTGAGCCATTAGACAATTATGAGTTTACAGCATTAAGGTATGTGGAGCAAGGTGTGAGTTTAAATGCGTTTGTATATGTGTGTGTGTTTGTGTGTATGTGTGTGTGTGTGTGTATGTGTGTGTGTTTGTTATGTCTGTAATGTTTCCATGGCACGGTGTTTATATAGATAGCTTATGCTAGCTAATTTGTAATAGTTTAAAAATTGTCGCCAAAATAAGATGCCGAGTTTGAATTGATATATACAATGAGCGCTCTAAAAGCGCCAAATCTAACGAAAAATGAAAATGATAAAATCCATAGAGAAGAGTAAAATAGATTGTTTGTCAAGATTCTATTTTAATGAAAATAATTTTGAATTTTATACCTAAATGTAGTAATTTATCAAGTTGATTAAATAGCATGTGAATTAATAAATATATATTTTATATTGGGCAGAGTAATTCGTCTACGTTGTGAAGATAAGGTGCCAAGCTAGATTATCCAATCACAAAATTTTGTCAGCCATAGTAGTTGTGACGTCATTAGTGACGTCATTGGTGTTGTAACTGGTGACGTCATCGGTGACGTCACTTGTCTACACAGAGAGCATTAGCAGGGTGAGTTAAGATCCTCTTCGCATGTTGGAGGCGTTCTGCTTCGTCTCAACAATCCTCAAGAATTCCAATAATTGCCGCTACCACAAGAACACTGGAAATTCGCACTAGAGGGAAGATCAGTTTGTCAGTATTTCCAGATAGACTATCGCAAATTGATAACTCTCATATCAACATGCAACATATCAACGCCAGATATACTCTGCCTACTCGGAAAACTCATTACTCAAAGCCCCGGTATGAATGCTATTCTAACGGTAGTTCAAAATATCATCACACGCATCTACTCAATCACAATTGAAGATTGCTCACTTTCCTAGCACCCAAAATATATAGGTGATTAAATAAGATATTCCGATTTTATTAATATAAAAAATATATTTGTAAATTATATGGTCTATAATATAGGGTTTATAATATTATATTTGCATTATTAAAAGCATAATGATTTAATTATTGACAAATTACAGAACTCAAACACCGTTTATCATATACTGTTCAATATTGTGTATTTTGTTTTGTATTTTGTTATGTCTGTATATCCTGACGATGGCTAGTGATAGCCGAAAGGTATCTCTAGAATTTCAACTTCAGTGAACAAACTGAGTGTGTTGTCTTCTGAACACAGAAAAATCGTGCGAAACATAGAGAAGTTATCGTACCAGCACAACAGTGCCCAGATTACTGTGGATTTCAACGAATCGTGCATACATAATGACCTCCTTCCAAAGTATATATATACACTCAAGATGAGAAATTTCCTTCTCAGGAAGACACCTTGATAATGATGCTATTCTCAAAACGTATGCAAACTTTAACACACTAAAAAAATATCTTATTTATTGCATCTCACAAACACCCGAACAAGATAATGGAATATTTTCCCCAGAATTTGTCTTTGCTCAGAAGCTGTGTGATGCTGCATTTGCATTAGCTTGTACAAGCCCGTATACATTTGTGACGCACATACACACACCTACATACATACACACACACATACAAACACACACTAATCACCGCAAGGCCGTGAACAAATTCATTATCGTCTGTCTGTATGTCTGTCTGCTGTCTGTGCATGTGCTCACGTGCACATTTACTGGAGCGGCAAGTGTGTGTGTTCGTGTGTGTGTGTGTGTGTGTGTGTGTGTTCGTGCATTCCTGAGCAATTTATGTGACAAAATAATTTGGTCAGTTCAGGTAGGCGTGCAGGTGTCCTCACTTCCACCACTCTCTCTTCTCCATTACTCTGCCTTTGCTCTGTTTCTCGATCTGCTAGCGTGTACGCCTACCTGTATGCATGTGTGTGTGTGCGTGTATGTTACATTCGTTTGGTCTGCACTGTAATGATGGCTCTGCTGGTTTGTATGCGCGTGTGTGCCGCGGTTCGCACACATTTTATGCCTTTCACTATGTGCGTGTGTGTGTGTGTGTGTGTGTGTGTGTGTGTGTGTGTGTAATTTTTTCAG
>OU696590.1:840000-1007500 GCA_916048095.2 Sacculina carcini
GGCAGTATGTGGCATAATACAATGCGCGTGCAACAGACGTTGCAGAGTTGTTGTTATTCGTTGTTAGAGTTGTTGTAGACGTTGAAAGTTCTTGATAAGTCTGCTTCGATAAGTTTTGTGTGATGGTTTCTGCTTTGAGGCACTCTAAGCAACTACGATGCATGTGCACACACACACACACACAGACAGAGAAAGAAAGAGGGAATGAGAGAGAGAGAGAGCAGAGAGCACTCAGAAAGAGGATGACAGGCAAGTGAGCGAGGGCCGATTGGAAAGATTAAACTGTTGGTACTCTTCCATAAATAACTCGTCTGCACACACACACGTACATACACACATGCATACGTATACACACAAACACACGCACACAAAGACAAAGACACACACACACAAGCCTACACGCACGCGCTTCTATGCAGATGTGCAATACCGCAAATGTATCAACAGTGTGTATTTGTGTGTGTGTGTGTGTGTGTATGTGTGTGTGTGTGTGTGTGTGTGTGTATGTGTGTTGGCGAACATAATGTGAATATGAACTATACACTTCGCGTGGGCAATATATTCGCACAAGTGTGCGCGTGTGTGCGTGTGTATGTGTGTGTATAGCATGCGGGTGCGTGCGTATGACAGCGTGTGTGTGTGTGTGTGTGTGTGTGTGTGTTTCTGTTGACAAGATAAATCGAGTAGGCGGATGCATCACCACAATAAGTGAGGGGAGAAATGCAGCATACAAGGAAAAATAATGGGGCTAAAACTCATCTCAGAATTTACTAAGCATTAACACTTTTTTGTTCAAACACATCCTTTTGCTAGACATACCGAGTGCCTATTTATTGGCCTTCGTAGATACCAGAGCTGTTTGCGCCCTTGGCTACAGAACGCCAGCGCCAGAAACGGATGACTACCGCTGTAGGATCCCTCACTCACACACACACACACACACGCACACACACACGCTCACAGGAGATAGATGGGGAACGGGGGCAGGCACATCCGCTACTTCTATTAGATATGCGTACGCAAATTCAATCTGGATTAGTGTGTGTGTGTGTGTGTGTGTGTGTGTGTGTGTTTCGGTTGAGGGTGTGATAATGGCGGCGACACAGTGTCAACGAGGGTGTTGCAACCATGTGCAAATCAACACACACTCAAACACACTCAAACACACACACACATATATATAGATAGATTCTTCCAAATCTTCTAGATGGTGCATAGTCTAGCATGGGAGTCTTTAGTGCTGCCTAGTGGCTCCATGTAGGTTTTACAGAAGTGTCTGAAATTTGAAATATATGTGTTAGGGAAATACAATCATTGTTTAAATATATAATATAGCTGCAATATAAATATAGATATAGCTAATATAGATACATACAGCCTGTGTTACCTTCATTATACATGACATTATTTTTTGCAGCTACAGAACATCTTTTTTTGGTGCAATATGGCTCTTCCAACATTTTTGGTTAGCATAGTCGTGTTGAGTAATCAGCAGTTCAGCAACAAATCGTTAAATAACATTCAATATGACGTCAGTATGGTACTCTAATCACTGTGGCGTAATAGCGTGATTTCAACGTACACCATGGTGGTGTACCATACGGCTGCAAATTCCACCGTGCCAAATTATCACACATACTCTTATTGTGTGTGCCCTTTGATCTGTCTGTCGTAGGGGAGCGGATATCTCCCACAGACACACACACGCACACACACACACGCGCACACACACTCAACGGACACCATAAATGCCTTTGTGAGACTGTCTGCTTATGTGTGTGCGTGTGTGTGTGTGTATGTAAGAAAGGTTTCAGATGTCGAGTATCTGTGAAGCTCACACAATTAGTGTACCATTTCATGCGCTAAATATTTCAGTAGTGTATACTGTAGAGTACACCGCTGGTGTCGTTAAGATAATATAATTCAGCATAAATCATCAGTGTAATTACTAGCTTAACATTGTGACATATTCTTGCAATCATTTTGAATGTAATTAATCTTGAATTCTCTTATTTATGATCAACACTGATACGTGATGTAAGTTTTTACAAGTGTAATTGATATATACAATGCAAGTTTTGTGCTTGTAATAACTGAAAATGATATTGTTTTGTATTTGTTTGATGGTTCAAAATCACTATTTGATCTTATGTTTCTGTTTCAGAAACAATTATTTATGCAATTTACCTGATCAACTATCGGTTTGCGTTGAACGATAAACAATTTTCCACTGCAAACTTCTAGAGCTTCAGGTTATTGATGAAACTATTTTCACAGCAGCAATAATTTATTGACGAGAAGGGCAATAATTGTCCAATTAATCTGAGATCAACTCCAGAAATTGAACTGCTGATCGAATCATCATGACTAATATATTATTGGAAATCGATTAAATGAAGTTAACCGTAGCATAATATACATCAATCATATGGGGTAATATATCTGTCTACATGTCAAGTAGTCAGTTAAGATTTACGTATTTCTCTACGTCATCTCTCTTCCTTTTTCTCTCTTGCTCTCTCTGTCTTTCTGCAAGATGCCATTTGCAAGGCCAGGGCCGGCAATGGCATGCGCGTGAAATGGGCTCGTCGTTCGTCAAACCCGAAACATCCGCTTGAAACACATCCATGTAGCGACATTCAAGACTCCAACACACACAGCAAAACAATACACGACGCATGTCGTAGATAACCATGACTGTTTCATCACAGTTATTGTGCTGTGTGTGTGTGCTTGTGTTTTGTGGCCACTGACCTGCGATGGCCATCCACGGATAGATGGGCGTGCTGGTGTACTGAGCGGCCGGCTGCTGCATCAGATGCGCCGCTGCCGCTTGAGTCTGTCCGCCAACGCCACCACCGCCGCCAGGACTCGCCTGATTGCACGCCGCCAGCCAGTTGGACGCGGCGGCCGCCTGCCGGTCTCTGACGGCTGCTGCCGTCTCCATGACGGACGCGCCGTGTGCGGTCGCCGCACCGCCCAGTCCGGCAAAACGGCCGGCCGCCGCTGCCGAGCCGGCCCAGTTGGTCAGCTCCTTGGGACTGTAGCCGCTGGCGACGGCGTCCTTGGCGGCGACGGCAGCGGCGGCCGCGGCGCAGTCCAGCTTATAGCCGTTGGTCGTGCCCACTCCGACGTCTCCGTTTTGGTAGAGCTTGCATGCGTTGGCGGCCGCTACGCTTGCCGCGTCGCTGAACGGTGACTCCTGGCCGTTGGTCGTTCCGCCGGCGCCGGTGGGGACTCCGTTGCGCGTCTGGCCGTAGCTCGGAAAGCCGGAGAGGAATCCGGCGGCGGCGGCTGCCACCGGATAACCGGACTGGTCGGCCGGAGTTGAGCGCTGGTAGAAGCCGCCCTGTTCGAAATACGGACGCAGGGCGATATTATTGTCGGTCATGGTCGCGGCGTGGGTATTGTGTCACACACACACGCACACACACACACACACACGTACACACACTGTCGCGGCCACTAACACCCACTATTAGATACACGCGTGGACACCCGCATCAAGAGGGACAATAAAAGTGTCGCAGCACACAATTCCACTCGTCCTGACACTGATACGCATGAACACACACACACACACCCGAGCATACATACACACGAGCCCTGTCAAGCACAGGACCAACACACACACAGACACAAGCACATATACAGAGTGGTAGCGGGCACACACACACACAATACGCCACACAGCTCGACAGTCACTTGGCGATTGTGGGATTCTCGGCAGCATGCAAGCTACGGGCCGCTGCGTGTCAACATTCCGAGGCCGGCAGGCCAGGGCTTCAGCCAATCAGAAGACGGCTAGCTGGCGTCGAAGAACAGCTCTACCGGGGTGCGTGCGCTATGTAGTTCGCCAAGGCACGCTCCGCCCACCGAAGCTAGGCGCAGTTGCAAGATTGTATAACAGCGACATCTAGTGAGTGTTTAGGAAGCTAAGCTTTAGACTTGTTGGGCAGAAAGCATAGTGGGTTCGCTCTATACAAGTAGTATCTGGTAGCTCTTATCAAAGTTCAAAGTTTAGCTTACCGAATCAAAGTTTTTGTTCAGTTCCGGCGGGAAATATGACGTGCAACCTAAGAAGATGATGCCAGGAAGATGCCAACACTGGTGGATTATCGCTCTCTTCCTTGGCTCTTATGGCTCGAAGAGAAAAGGGAAGAACACTGAAGAGGAAAAAGTGTTCTGCTTTTAGTTGCCGACATGACACACAGAGCGATAGCGAAAAGTGTATCGGAATCGGAAGAAGTAAAGGCTCCCATGTAAAACTCAGCCAAAACAAGACACGCCAGGATTTTTCGGATAGGGGGCTGAGGGCGGTCTAAGGAAAAAGTTGTCGGGGCTTGGCGAAGCATGAAGAGCTACACTCGAAGGCTGACTACATAATATTATAATAAGGGACTGGGGCACATTGATTCAGTCCTCGATCTTGAACCAAAATTACAGGACTTCATTTACAGTGGTAAGAAATTTTAAATGTTCATGATTGTGATTTTTGGGGGGCTTAGGAGGGCTTGACATATTCTTGGGGGGCCGGAGCCCCTTGGGCCACTGCGCTATTACATTCATGGTGCGGTCAACTGGAAAAAATCAAATGATTTTCAACCTCCCAAGATACTATATCACTTTCTTAATTTCCTGTCCTCAATAATTCCAGAAGAAATCCTGCGAGTTGCTCAAGCACGCGGGATTTTATTTGGCTTTTTGGCAGCGCCTATATGTGGCAATGATTGGGATCTGCTAAATTACTGGTCTCAATAGATAACCAGCGAATCATCAATTGTCTGATGCAGTGCTTGTGTGTTATCATGTGAACTATGTTTATTGTCTGATGGTGGAGTTTGATAAGTCCGAAAATTCACTGAATATACGCAAGCTTTTGAAGTGTTTGAGCAAAATCAATCAGAAAGGGGCAGGAGATTTATGCTATCCACCAGATTTGAAATTGCATAATGAGAAGTTACAATGCGCAAATTACAATGCATATCTCATGCACTATATATATATATATATATATATATAGATTCTCTTTGTTATTTTTTTTCGTAATTCGATTGAAGTTAATTTGTCGGTCCATGAGGGTGCGATACACAAGGGTAAATTTCCAGGCAAATTGAGAATTGAAAATTAATATTTTTCTGATCAGTAGTTAAAAGCTAGTTACAACTTTCATGAGTGGCTCAAATCATACACGGAATACTTCTCAGAAACTTCACACTCCTCATACTTCATGCATACATCTCAGGTAGCACAATATCCGCTCATCAGATGCCCTCTATACATGGGAATAATTTACCAAAGCCTCCCAGAATATTCAATATTCGGTAACAGATCCGTCGTTCTAGAAGTCCTTCTTATATTGAACTTAGTAAACTTTTCATCCATAATTGGGCACTAGCTTACATAACGAATTGTTTAGAAACGGACACAACCCCAGGCAAGTCTGCCTACACTTAACATTTACACATTTACACTTAACATTGACACATTTACACTTAAAATTTACACATTTACACTTAACATTTACACATTAACATTTACACCATCATGTTTTCCCAGTGAGGAAGAGCTGTTCGTTTACTAACATATCCATGTCATGTTAAAAATTAAACCCCCGTTATTAATTCTTTTAATCAAATTCGACTTACATCAAGCTTATGACCGAATTGAACTGCGGTCATTCTGCGACTAATACAAGCCCCAAGGAGATGTCTGATAAACTAACCCACTCAAGCGGTGACTTTAGTGTTATCATTAAGACGACAATCACTTAGCAAATGCGTATTATCCAGTTATGTAATTTTTGTACAAGCTCTATGCGATATTCTAGCTAAGCCTGAGCTCAATAACTAATAACTACCAATAACTAACTATTTAAAGTGTCCGATGAGTGATTTTTCTGGCCCAATACTTTTAGACAGCATTTATTGACTGTACATGCTGAACATTCCTGTGATACATTTCATAAGTGGAGAAATCATCACTGGATTTACCTCTATTCAATATCAAGCCAAAATTAACAAGAGCTTGAACGGGATTCTATATAATACCCACTCATATAGCAAACGCTCACACAGAATATCAAACACTACACACATACACATACACACATACACACAAACACACCTGTACGTTGACCCGAATAAACGTTACAACAGGGCATAAGCGTACACAGTTCATTTACAACGTAACACTGCGCGCACCAGCACATGGGAGCACGCAAAGGCCACATATATTCCACAACCTGTAGGCGGGTAAGAGAATATAGAGGACCCTTCTGGCGTTCACAACACAGATACTGTCAAAGTGGCATCTATACAGCACAAGTGCATAATCTATACCTGTTATAGCTGTTTGTGTGTGTTTGTTCTCCCTTGTACATGTGTGGCAGTGGCGACGCCAGAAATTTTCCGGTAGGTATTTTGAGCGGGGCTAAGGAAAAGCATACAGGAGCTGGGTTAAACATGAGAAACTACACTCTATATGCTCATGATCAAGCTTTTTTGGGGGGGACTCAAGGGGGCTAAGCATATATTTTTGGATGGGGATTTCAGCCCCTCTAAGTCTCTCCCAGGATCCGCCACTGGTAGGAATCGATATGAACTGCATGAATTCAATTAGGCTGATAGGTTTTTTTTTCTCCTAATTCGTGTCATTTCTTCAGCCAAGCTGATTGTGCATTCATACATGTGTGTCTGTGTCTTTTTAATGGACATCAGCGGATACAGAGTTCAATTGTTTGGGGGGCTGAATTGTGCATGAGTGACTAGGTAGCGTGTGAAGGTCATGACGTGGAGCATTTAAATGATATATACACACATTCACATACACAATAATGTACAAATCCACTTTGCGATAATGCTTATATCAACAAATTCTACTGAAGGACATTTTTCTTGACCTCTTTTAGTGAACCTCTTCGTTATGAGGAGTTGATGGAAACATTTGGGGACCTTCAACCCCCTGAGCTCCCCCCTTCCGGATCCGCCCGTGCTGTTGCAGTGTGTGTTTATGCATCATGTCATGTGTTATAATCACACATACACGTGTGCGCTTACATTAGTACATGTGAGTGTCAAAAACACACACACACACACACACAAACACCCACACACACATAAACACACAAGTGTATGGGCGGTCCGTTATGCATCCCACTTGACTCTTCACAGCTCAAGAGACCGCTGCTAGAAGTGTATCTGTAGTGTCATCTTACAAAACACAAGGCCAGCCGTCATAAGGAACGGTTTCCGAGTTAAGATGCACGAAACTATACACTGCAAGAAAATTGTGGCGATATGAGCCCAACATCTCTGGAACATCCAGATGTATATGTGTGTGTGTGTGTGTGTGTGTGGGTGTGGGTATGTTGGTGTTGAAAAAACGAAATAGCTGCTATGGTCTGGACTTATATTAAGAATGAAACAGCATTTCAGTTCGAGTGGCTAAAAAAGAATAACCAAGAAATTCAAAGTCAAAAGACAACAAAGTTCAAGGTATTAGGATTCAGATTAGTTACGTCAAGCCATTTCAGTAATGTCATTTCAGTCATGTTATTCATGTTAGTCTAGCAGAACAAACAACAATATCCACTTATACTGCAGTATGAAAATATGTCAGAATCCAGCAACGCTTGTTAATGCTCTCATATACCTGTACACATATTTAGTGTGACTAAATTATGATTTTGATTGTCATAGGCAATTAGTGAGTGTGTTAAGCCAAAGGAGATATCTCAAAATTAGCCCGGGGCAAGTAAGGAATTTGTAGTAACACCTGCGTAAATTTGCGTAAAAATGAGTGAGTGAGTGAGTGAGTGAGTGAGTGAGTGAGTGAGTGAGTGAGTGAGTGAGTGAGTGAGTGAGTGAGTGAGTGAGTGAGTGAGTGAGTGAGTGAGTGAGTGAGTGAGTGAGTGAGTGAGTGAGTGAGTGAGTGAGTGAGTGAGTGAGTGAGTGAGTGAGTGAGTGAGTGAGTGAGTGAGTGAGTGAGTGAGTGAGTGAGTGAGTGAGTGAGTGAGTGAGTGAGTGAGTGAGTGAGTGAGTGAGTGAGTGAGTGAGTGAGTGAGTGAGTGAGTGAGTGAGTGAGTGAGTGAGTGAGTGAGTGAGTGAGTGAGTGAGTGAGTGAGTGAGTGAGTGAGTGAGTGAGTGAGTGAGTGAGTGAGTGAGTGAGTGAGTGAGTGAGTGAGTGAGTGAGTGAGTGAGTGAGTGAGTGAGTGAGTGAGTGAGTGAGTGAGTGAGTGAGTCAGTGAGTGAGTGAGTGAGTGAGTGAGTGAGTGAGTGAGTGAGTGAGTGAGTGAGTGAGTGAGTGAGTGAGTGAGTGAGTGAGTGAGTGAGTGAGTGAGTGAGTGAGTGAGTGAGTGAGTGAGTGAGTGAGTGAGTGAGTGAGTGAGTGAGTGAGTGAGTGAGTGAGTGAGTGAGTGAGTGAGTGAGTGAGTGAGTGAGTGAGTGAGTGAGTGAGTGAGTGAGTGAGTGAGTGAGTGAGTGAGTGAGTGAGTGAGTGAGTGAGTGAGTGAGTGAGTGAGTGAGTGAGTGAGTGAGTGAGTGAGTGAGTGAGTGAGTGAGTGAGTGAGTGAGTGAGTGAGTGAGTGAGTGAGTGAGTGAGTGAGTGAGTGAGTGAGTGAGTGAGTGAGTGAGTGAGTGAGTGAGTGAGTGAGTGAGTGAGTGAGTGAGTGAGTGAGTGAGTGAGTGAGTGAGTGAGTGAGTGAGTGAGTGAGTGAGTGAGTGAGTGAGTGAGTGAGTGAGTGAGTGAGTGAGTGAGTGAGTGAGTGAGTGAGTGAGTGAGTGAGTGAGTGAGTGAGTGAGTGAGTGAGTGAGTGAGTGAGTGAGTGAGTGAGTGAGTGAGTGAGTGAGTGAGTGAGTGAGTGAGTGAGTGAGTGAGTGAGTGAGTGAGTGAGTGAGTGAGTGAGTGAGTGAGTGAGTGAGTGAGTGAGTGAGTGAGTGAGTGAGTGAGTGAGTGAGTGAGTGAGTGAGTGAGTGAGTGAGTGAGTGAGTGAGTGAGTGAGTGAGTGAGTGAGTGAGTGAGTGAGTGAGTGAGTGAGTGAGTGAGTGAGTGAGTGAGTGAGTGAGTGAGTGAGTGAGTGAGTGAGTGAGTGAGTGAGTGAGTGAGTGAGTGAGTGAGTGAGACTCACATCCGTCTGCGCTCGGGTGAGATATTCTGCGTAACCGGACCACATTGAGAGAGGACTGAGGGTCGATGATGAACCAGCGATCTTGACAAAATCTAGCAACACACAAACACACACACACACACACACCCATACAGGTAAAGCTAAGTACGCTTGACCTCATATGAACATTTAAGCATATAATAAATATTTTGGCATACTATTTTGCTTCAAGTTCTCCTTAAGGTGACCACAATGCTCGCATAAAGTAGCACTATAACAGTTCAAACAAATAGTTTATTAATTATAGTTAACTAATAAGTTTGTAATGCCAAAGTGTCGATTATGCAAAAATCGATCTCTTCTTTGATTTTTTCAATATTATATTTCGTATTTGCTCATATGTGTATTTAGGGTGTCAAAGAAGAGAAATTTATTTGCAAAATAAGAATAAATATCCTAATTTAAGCTCAATTCCAACGTGTGTTACATCTCATTTCAAGCAATTTTTAAAGCGTCTCTTGTAAACGCATAAGTGTATATTCTTCCTTCTGAGAGCAATCCATTCCCTTCTGAGAGCAATCCAAATTCCCTTCTGAGAGCAAAATCCCTTCTGAGAGCAAAGTCCCTTCTGAGAGCAAAGTCCCTTCTGAGAGCAATCCAAATTGATCCACAAACAAATACGATCAAGTCCATAAGCGCCTGTGGTTTACAGCTTCTCTTGGTACATCTGTTATTCCATTCTGAACCTGCCCCAGCTCTGAAAGTCTGAGCGAAATGGGGATAAACAGTCGGCAGGGAGGGGCAGAGCTCGAGGGGGAGGCAGATTTTACGATCCGTTTCTGCTCTCTATGAATACATTCACCAGTGGCTGAATGGGTGTCTGTCTGCGTGTATGTGTGCAAGTGTGTGTGTATGTGTGTGTATGTGTGTGTGTCGGTTTATGAGCGCCGTCACACGTGATATCTGACCCACTGACTCATATGCACACTCTCAGCTAGACATGCACACACTCAGCCACACACACACACACACACACACACACACATACACACACACACACACACATGGAGAGTACGCTACTTGATATACATGCACACACACACACACACATATTGCTCAACTGTCAAAGTCATACTCTCGGAAAATGTATCATAGAAAGGCTAGTATGAAATGCAATTTTTATACTGTTATTTTTGCTTATATTAAGCTAGGATATGTGTTTAGCTCTATATGTATCTATAGATACGCTCAAATTATTGCACCGTTACAAGCTGCATCTATAAGTATATATTACAATTTACATTTAGTATATATTTAGTGTGAATTTAGCGTACATTTTGTTACGTCTAGTAGACATTTTCAACTTACAAATATATTACCATTACTATTTACGATTACTAAATACGATTTTGTGTTTATGTAAGACTCAATACTAATTATCCACAGCCCACTATTCATTACGTTTACTTTTATTCAACACGTTTTACGTATGTGTAATTTGTGTTTGTTTTTGAAAATTTAATACCAATCTGTAAGCATTCATGGATCATTCAAATAGGCATAATGTTCGGATTCAATAAATGGTGTAGATTAATTTTCCAAAAAATGTATTTAAATATTTGCTTTTAACACGGTTTAAACTTAATTTATATTGGCATAGACTAGTATGGAAGTAAAATATGCAAATTGTTTATAGCTTATATGTTATTATTTAAAGCATTCGCTTGGATGTCCCAGTATGTCATATAGTGTTTCCAGTATGGCTTTAGTCATCACAATTAAACCATTTATCAACGGATCATTGAAAGGACATTATAAATTCGTATTTGTCTTGATATTTGATTTTGAGCTCTATACTTACAACTCAGGATTTCATTTCAATGTTATAATATTTATATTGTCAATTAAAGAAATTCAGAATACATTGAGTGTTAGCTGATACGAGGATTTATGATGTATTCTATTCTTGTTTGCCTGTTTATCTATGTCTTGTGGTTCGCTCTAGTTTTCTCTTTGATTTCTTGTCCTATATTCTATGTAACTCATTCGTATTAATAAACGCAATGTTGAACTGTATGGTGAGAAGGGTTTGATCAAATGCACGAATTAAATATTTAATTGACAATTAAAATTCACTTTCATAATTGCACATGGGAATCTATTTCATCATATGCACATGGGAATTATATGATATGATATTAAAATTCGGTTAAACCCGTTTCCATTTCCCTGCTAAAATCATCAAATGGTCATTGATTGCTGTAAATATATGTTATGTGGTGATTGAAAGTTTGTGTATGTCTCTCAGACAAGCTTATACGACTTGACGACTCATTCTGAGCTCGCAGTAGCTGGCCAGAGAAACGGCTTGTATTGACCGTGAATTTAGTTGGCCAAATGCACGCTAGGGGGCGCTGTTATTTCATATAGCGCCCTCTAGTGGCAAAGTTTGGCGTTTCAGCCAGCCAATGGTACTCATTCGGGGCGCGGTTATGGGTGCTTTAGGGGCGGAGCCAAGTTGGCTAACGCATGTGCCTATTGCGGACTGACTCAATAACGCACCGGTACACAGGCACACACACACACATTGCAATGTTGCTCAAGCAGCAATTTAGCGACATCAACTGGCCTCATTTTCCCACTGCCAGAGCACATGTAACGGAACAACAATATTGGCGGAGAGCATTTTCGCTAAATTACTTTTGTTAGCCTCTTCCGGGTCAGGCAAACTACTCAGAGTGTACTGCAGCCAGCCGTATGGCATAATCAGGATCTGTCAGACAAAGTTAGTTCATTCCGAACTGTAGCCATTGTCGTGGCAGAGAAATACTCTTTTGGGGAATTATTCAGGTACAAATTTACATGGAAAAAAATAATTAGATTACGTGTCATTAAGTGATCGTAGAATGTGTGATATTTGACCACAATATAATTTGTTTAGCGGCAGTATCTTCTAAAATATTTGCAATTACTTCAAATATACAATTTTAATTCAATGTTAACATAGGTTTTAAAATGTTCTAGTCATCTTACTTGGGAGACAAGAAAACTTTAATCAATTGTGGTGTGCATAGATTATATTCTATTTAACGTTTGTATATAATTGAATACACATTATAATTTACTTTCAAATATGAGATACTACAATTAATGTATTTTTGAATGCCCCAAGCATACATTGGTTTAGTTTGACGCTTCACTTCAAAGTTCAATATATTCATGTATGACAAATTCTGAATTAAATACCCTCAATGAGTACACTGCGCATGATATTTGGTATTGTCTCATTTTTCTTGTATGAAATCTGTCCTGTGTTATGGTATCTGTTATCTGGCATGGTATTTGTTATGTATCTGGTATAATATCTATCACATCTGCTATACTCTGGGTATGGAAACAGCGCCATGGATTGAAGACATTATTCAAGGAATATTTTCCTTAAATATTTCTTATTGTGCTACACATATTGAACAGAATTTGCGTGCGTATGAGCGTGTCTGTATGTGTGTGTGCTGGTGTGCGTGCGTGTGTATGTGAGCTGGTGTGTGTGTGCGTCTGTGCGTGTATGCGGGTGTGTGTGCGGGACGGTTGTAGGAAAGCGGGCAATAATTCGAACCAAAGCGGGACATGAGGTCCAGGGGTGGCTCCCCACACCACCGGGCCAAATTCCAGCCGCCTGTGCGTGTCTGTCTGTCTGTCTGTCTGTCTGCAGCCGGGTGTATGTGTGAGCGAGTGGAAAATTCGCGCCAGACTAGTCCAGTATTGGCCAAGCCAGCAATTACACTGGACTGTGTTTGATTTCGTGCTCACTGTGTCTTGTGCTTTATTCATACTGTCTGTCTGTCTGTCTGTCTGTCTGTGAGCGTTCAGGTGTGTGTGTGTGTGTGTGTGTGTGTGTGTGTGTTTGCATGGATACAGGTAGTTATGCCAATACTCCAGGCCCTGATTAGAGTGCATACATTTGGCGAGCATGGTAATCGCAGTGTATTCTGCCCAGGGCATTCCTTCTACCGGTGAGTGTAATCCTTATTATTATTAATTACAGGCAAGTCCAGTAACATGGGGAAGAGTGCAAGCACTATTACTACCCTGTGGTGACCCCCATGTACCGCCCAATGGATATAGTGAAATAATTTGAGAGATATGAGCGAATAATAATGCATAGCACTCACTCACTCCAAGTGTACATTGTCACTCCAAGTGTACATCCAAGCACTCACTCCAAGTGTACATCGATGTGTTCTTGTGAAAATTGTGTTGTTATATTGGACTGGAATTGATTTATTTTCGCCAAAAATGCTAGCATTCATAGTGGGCCTTCATAGTAGATCGTCAAATTCAACTGATTTTAGCAGCGAATTCAATTCCAGGGTTGTTTGTGATGTTGAATACATTGTTCTATTTTGCAAGTACTTGGTGTCTCCATGGCAACAGAGCCTATCTACTGTTTCTGTCCACGATGTGATTCCCAGCGGGTGTTTGGCGTGTTAAACACCATCTTGAGGTATAATTGCGCCTGTTGTCTGACGTGAAGACTTCGAAATAGTGGAATAAATTGGCTTTGGTTGCAAAGATAGTGTTTGCGTGCTGGAAATTCGCCTATTAGCCCAAGTTTGCACTGACGGTGAAGCAGATAAGTGAGCTTGGCAACAGTACAGGGCAGTGACTGCGTGCGATCTCACATCGAACGAGATTTGTTCTAGTTCAAAATGCAATTATACCAAAGTAAGGCAGGTTGAAAGCAACCAAGCGGAGCCATTTGTTCTTTAAGTATTTGTAAAAGGTATAAACTTGAGGATGAAGATAAATTGAGAAAAGATACAGGTAAATATCACAAATTTAATTCTAATAATTAAGAAGATATAAAGTATAAAAGAGCAGAAAATAAGATAAAGTAATTCACGATGTATAATTTATTTTGTTAATTGGGTAACTGTTTGCTACACAGAAGTATCATTTATTTCCAAAGTGTGGTACGTAATTATTTGAGTCATTCAGCTGCTAAAAGTGAATAATATGTGTGTTTCTCAAACACATTAATGCTATTCTTGGCATATATTACGTCATTTGTTTTGCAAATCCCACAGAGCAAAAACTAACCTTGAACGCTGCAAGTAATTTGTCTTAAATCGATGCCATCAAATACAATTTGAAGTTTTCAATATATTCTAGCCTCAAAATTGAATGACTTTTAAGTGCATCATAAAACCACAATCGTAAGCAACCTAACAACTGAATAATCCACAAGAGCAGTGAAAATGTAAAAAATATTGACGTTTAAATCTCTCATTTCTTAATATCATTTGATAATCTCTCATTTATTCCTTATTTAACTGACAACGCGTCATTATAGTTATTACTATCACCTGAAGTGCATTACAGTAAAATGAACGTAAATGGACAATATGTACCCAACATGTACGAACGTTAATGTTTTGAATATTAATGAAGTGATAGTTTATCACATTCTTGTTGTATGAAATATATGATGAAATGCTTATAAGTTGAAAGTAAGAGTGTAAGAGTGTAGATATGTGTCGAGGCTCAGGGGGATGACAGCAATCATGCATTAGTGTTCACAGTTGGCTCAGCTGGTCAATTGCATGAGACCTTCAACCATTTTATGCCTAGTCAATTACAACACACATACCTCAATGAAGAGTATATTGCATATAATTGTATATACACACACATTTGTAGTTTATTGTTACTTATTTGATAAGCTGATTTTGACGATAATATACCAAATGAACTGAACTCAGCATAATTCTAGGGGGTGTATAATCGCATATTTACACCCCAGCTAATTTATCGGGGGGTTTAATAACCCCATACCCCCAGAATCTACGCCCATGAAGAGCTGCATTAAGAAATGACTCTAATTATGTAACATTTTCTCATATATTCTAAAACATAACGCGTTGCACTTCTGATTAACTTCGTTATTTTTAATAAAACTATTAATTACAGGCAAAACCAATAGCATAGGAAGAGTGCAAGCACTATTACCACCCTGCGGTGGCCTCATGTACTGGAAGCTAACCAAAAGATGCGGAGATAAAGAGAGTTCGAAAATTTAAGGTTTTCAGTCAGGAAGATGAAACCTAATGAAGACAGAATTTACAATGAGTTGAGACGATGTTAGGCGCTTTGTGCTGCCTAACATCGTCTGCCACAGTAGGCTGGCCTGTGTCTCTCGTGTTAAATCCCACACAAGCCGAGATGAAACATCAACCACAAGAACGCTCCCATGCTTCTGAGCTAATGTTGTGTGTGTGTGTGTGTGTGTGTGTGTGTGTGTGTGTGTGTGTGTGTGTGTGTGTGTGTGTGTGTGTGTGTGTGTGTGTGTGTGTGTGTGTGGGAGTTGTGGTGTGTGTTGGCGGCGGTCTATACTGTGGTGTCTCGAGCACCGGCCAAATGGCTGCTTCGACGCCGTTAACATACAAAATGGCCGCCACGCACGCGCGCTTGCTCCGCTAACGATCGATTAACGGCTCCCTCGCTCGCCGCTAACTTGCACTTGCAATTCTGCTGGCGTGTCTATGTGTGTATGCACGTCTGTGTGTGCGTGTGTGTGTGTGTGTGCTTGCATTGCCGCTGGGCTTAGCTGGTGATCAAGGCAGGCGCACAGCGGACGGCTGATGCGGCCGGATAAGACGGTGCGGCAGCCACTTTCGCGCTCGTGCGGCCGGCTTCAGTCAATGAAAGCGGTGTAACAACGAGGCCAGATGATGGATGAAGGCAAGATCAGACAGTCAGCCATTGGCTTCAACCGGGGCCTACTCGCTAGCCAAGCTGTATCGAACAGAGCAGGATACTTCAACACGCCGGAAGAAACATTTAAAGGCGAAAAAGTGGAAATTAATGCAGCAATGGCTGCTCGTCTAAGTGTAAATGGCTCTCTTAATGTACAAAGTGGCTATGCAAGCATGATAATGACTGCAGTCGCAAACAACACAGCTCTGTGCAGGCGTTGCCAACACACACCAGCGCATAGACTAATTGATGAGTTGTTGGTGGTGAATGTATAATATATTATCATAATTTGTGCTCATCCATCTTGATAATTGCCTATTCCATGTACTGCAAGATGTCTGGCTGATGCGGTCAAACAAGACCACATAACCAGGTCGTAAAAGGAAGAGTGTCATTAGATATGTTTATACCAAACTCGTTTATTTGTAATTTTATAGCTTCTCTATTTGTTTGCCCAGCATTCGTTTCAAGCTACCTCGACAAAAATGATCAGAAGCCAGTGACTAATATTGTTTTGACCTGCAAAGATATTGCAATATACAATTACTCTTATTATTATTAATAATTACAGGCAAATCCAATAGCATGGGAGGAATTCAAGCACTATTACCACCCTGCGGTGGCCTTCATGTACTGGAAGCTTACCAAAATATGTGGAGAGAACGAGAGCTCAAAACGTAAACATTTTAGTCAGGAAGATGGAAGCTGATTAAGAGACAATAAAGAATAAATGATGATTCAAATAAAATGATTAATTCAAAAGGCTAATTAAAAGTGTACATATACCATTAATTTCGTTCCTTTCGTGCAAACGGTCGTACTTCTGGCTACAGCGGTTACTAACCGTTTTAATACAATACAATACAATACGTAGCATCATATATATATATATATATATATATATATATATATATATATATATATATATATATATATATATATATATATATATATATATATATAGCATGCAATCGCTTCATCTTCATTAGGCTGGAATGTTCTAAAAATATAGCAAGGCTAATGATCTATAAACAATATTTAAGTGCACAATAAAAGAGTTTATATATTGTTGGTAGATAATCTTAAAATTTGCATTGCTCACACACACACACACACACACACACACAATAAATTGCATTTCAATATGTAGATATTTACTTAGGGCTCTAAACCTAGGGGGTTTCTAGGAGGTTGGGACCACACACACATACTAACACACACACACACACACACACACACACACACACAGACAGACACAAACAATCACACACACACAGACACACAGACACAAACATATACGTATACATACCAACGAGTTTATAGCGGTAGCAAATTGCACTACGGATCAACTCAACCCAAGAACCAGCGAAATCCAGACCTCACACAAGCACACACGCGCATACAAACACACACACACACAAGCACACACAAATATATATGCTAGGGTCCTACCACCATTGCATACTTTGTCCACAATGCGCGAATTCAGAATTGTGTCCGTGTGTGGCTGTGTACGTGAGTGTGTGCGAGTATGTATGTGTGTGTGTGTGTATGTGAGCAGACCTAGGTACAGCCTGGCTTTTATTGGCACTACAACTAAATAGCCTTATGGCCACTATGACTTGCTCTGGTTGACCTGAACAGCTTAGTATACATCGGCATGCATCCCTGTAGGCTGGCCCTCTCGCCCATGTGTGTGTGTGTATGTATGTGTGTGTGTGTGTGTGTGTGTGTATGTGTGTGTGTGTGTGTGTGTGTGTGTGTGTGGCCCACAATGTCTCGTATGTGCCCGCTTGGCTGCCTACCCTTTACTAACCCTTTGGTACACCGTGTGTGCGTATGCCTGTATGTGTGTGTGTGTGTGTGTGTCTGTGTTGTAGTTGTGGGTAGCTATTGTTCGCTAATCAGACGCAATCAAACGACCTATATTTCTGGCTGGCAGACCGTTTGTTGTACAGCCCTGTGCCGTTCTTCCGCGTGTGCGTGTGGAGTCAACCCTTTGGAAGAAGTACGGGGCAAAGCGAGCCGGGACCGGGCTGGGGTTTATGACGGGTCATCGTCCGCTTATATGACAGCTCCAGTGTCCAGATCGCTCCTACAGCGGGATGTCCCCATGTACACACACACACATACACATACACACAGACACACAATCGCGACCCGGTGGCTAACCGGATCGAGGTGTATAAAAATCCCACCGCCGCGGACACCCACAAACATACACACACACACACACACACAAACACACAAACACACACATCACTGGGTTGATTCAGCCGGTTGGTATGCTATTAAATTTTGCACATACACACAAACACACACACACAGACAAACAGGCACACAGACACGCATACGGACAGAAATCTCGGTGCGAATACCTAACTGGACTCCAACATAGAATGGTGTTGTAAAGTGTGTTTGCACATGAGCTGAGTGTGTATGTGTGTGTGTGTGTGTGTGTGTGTGTGTGTGTGTGTGTGTGTGTGTGTGTGTGTGTGTGTGTGTGTGTGTAGAATATACCAGGTTCATTTATGGTATGAGGCGCCGTCATATATTGTGTAGCTGTATCAAGATGCAACAATGGTCTATATACGGCAGCTGACTCAAACGGGACTTTTTCGTCTCTCACGTTATTATGAATAGATTTTCATAATAAAATATCCAAATTCAGACAAGAAAAGCTTGATGACGTCATGACATGTGACATCATAATTGAATACGTATGAATTCAAAAGTGTATGTACTTTGCAAGTACTGGAGACTATGAAAATTTACATGTGACTAACTATATATTTCATATTAATTGTTTGAAATAAAAATTGTGCACAAAAAAACATTAATATGAAAATATTGTGTTTTTATTGTAGGTTGACTCTCTTGTAGCCAAAATGTTATTACTTATTACTTTCAATTCGTGTTACTCACTATGACTGACGCAGAGTGACTGTCAGACCGCTCAGACAGCCGGTATGACTATGACTAGCCGGTATGACTCGTAGCTCGGCGTTGGAACAAGTCAGAAAGGCTAGGCGGCACTAGGCGCACACATGTACCAAGCCAAGTGTATGTATGTAGACGTCTTGTGTATGTAGATGAGAGTTTGCGTGCGTGCACGTGTGTCTGGGTGTATGTGTCTATGCTGAAGCGTGCAACCGCTCGCTAGCAGAGTTCAGCACCAACTGACGCCTGCAATCAGCTGCCATCAACAGCCAGGCCACCACTGACACGCCACCACTGACACGCCACCACTGACACACGCCACCACACACACTCATACGCAAAGTGCAGTACAGTCGGTGCATGTGCTAAGCGAAGGTGTATGCTTGCGCGTGTGCCTGTGTGTGGTGCGATTCGATGCGCCCCACTACACGCCCCCACCCGAAGCTCAGCGGATGTGCCCCCTCACCCCCCTCCCCACGAGCAGGACCACCAGAACCGCCCCCTCTGCGCCAACTTCGTCAGTGATTCGGCACTGTACACGCACAGTGCCGTCTAATACCAATGTGCGCTGTGAGATTATATTTGAAAACAGATGTTTTCACGCCATTAATATTCTGTGTGTGTGTGTGTGTGCGTGTGTGTGTGTGCCCATCTTTCTGCACGGTACGCCAAAAGTCTCTTTGCTCTGTGCAGACGCTCACATTCTCTAGCCAGATCGCTCTGCCTTCGTGTGTTGCATACAACACAAACAGGCACACACGCTCGCACAGCCGCAGATTAAGAGTAGAAGAAAGAGTATGAGAACAGTGAAAAGATAGAGTATGGGGGCACAGACCACACGTGTAGAACACTTGTAAACACCCCATAGCTGATGTCTTTGCATGCAAATGTTGCTCAATTGTGCCATTAAGCGCTAATGAGTTTGTATGCGTGTCTGTATATGTGCATGTGAGTGTGTGTGCGAGTGTGGGTTGATGGCAATTTATTTGCTGCAGCGTCAAACGCCGCCCTGATTGGTCATCGATATAGAACTGAACAAATGAACTTAAAACAAACGTTATATATATTTGATTAAAGACAAATACGCATGGATTTTTAGAAAGTTGAATTTTGATCAGCGTTCCTGTTATGTATTTGCAAGTGTTCCATAGCTTACAATGCTGATTTGGCAAGCGTTGAGATCAATTTCAACTATTCATATTCTATTATTAATCGAAACTCGTCTTACACATAGACTTATGTCTAAGGGCATTTGATAGGAAATGTGTATATTCCAGATGTAGATAAAAATTGAGAAGTAGATAAAATTGAGTTAAAAATTGAGAGGGGTTTACGTGATATATTCTACATTTGCTCAATAATATTATGTTTTGATCAATTTCTGCAATGTTATCTGTTTCCCATATTGCTGTTCTATATATACATGGGCGTAGATCCTGGGGGTACGGGGGAATATATACCCCCGACAAATTGGATGGGGGTAGAATATGCAATTATACCCCCTATATTTCTGCTGAGTTCAGTGTATTGGGTCTATTGTCATCAAAATTAACATAGCAAAAATAACAATACACGAAAACTTTAAAAATGATAAATATGTGAAAATTAAAAATTTACACAAACTATTTTTCATTGAGGTATGTGTGCTGTAATTGAATAGGCCGAAAATAGTTGAGGATCCCATGCAATTGACCAACTGAGTCAACTTTGAACACTAATGCATGATGGCTGTCATCCCCCCGAGCCTCGACACAAATCTACTTCCATGTATAAGAGCATCAAATGTTGTGTTTGAGCTTGTCGCATTCTAAGTCAATATTAAATCAATTATTTATTAACATTACTGCAATCTGTATTCAATTTCTCAAGCCATTTCCGTTTGTCTCAAGTACAATAGCAAGCGGCTTAGGCTGCAAATAATGTCCTTCTGTAAAAATACGCCCAAGTTTCAGCTGCTTAGATTCTCAGATTCTTAGATTCATTGCAAAACCAATTGCTTCTTGTAGTTTCATATAAGCTATACCAACATGTTATGCAAATATGCAAATTGCGGGTTTGATAAAGTTATGCATATATTGATTTTTTTAAGCGATTGCTACGTAGTAAAAACGTGCTTGATAAGGGGAGATTTTGCAAAATTCCAGACTGTACTTCAAATAGCTAAAATTAAGTTTCGATATTCAATAGGTTACTGAAAATTGGATATTAAAGTATACTAGGAATGCGTTTTTGCTTAAGGGCAGAAATCGTCTTATAGACTTGTATTGCATTTCCATTTCCAAATAATTGTTGGCATTTCAAATGGCTTTACAAAGGAATTCACACATATGCGCACACACACACACACACGCACACACTCACATATTCGACACACTCTCACACATTCAATTCCCTTTCACATTTAACACACTCAATACATTCAACACATTTGAAAAGTAAAAACAATGTAAACACTAAAATTTGGTCAACCGTTAAATGGAATAAAAAACGGTTATGGATTTTAAGATGATGTTAAAAGGAATCAAAGATTAAAAAGGCAAAAAAAGGTGTCAATGTAAGTTTAAAAAAACGAGCGTCAAAGGGAATTATAATATAAATGATCTTCTGTCGAGGATTTCTCTCCGGAGTCTGGAATTGAATTGTAACAAGGTAGAGATGCATTGACATTTTTGGCCCCACATTATTAGCAGTCAAATAGACCTGTTTCAACTTTCAATTGTGCCAACATTTACCCGTAACTTTTCTAGTGTGTTCGCTACACGAAAACACCACAAAACATGAAGAGTCCACGCAACACAAACATCCATCAACCTCATGCCAACACACAAACACACAAACACACACACCGCATTGTCTCGCGTGTTTGTTATGTGTGTGTTGTGTTGGCCTCACCACAGAGTACACATAAAAACAACACCCACACACACACAGACACATACACACAGGCAGACAGACAAGCACCCAGATGGCCCATTACCGGCGCCATTACGACCGGCCTGCACGTCTGCTAATACAGCTCGCTCATCAGACAATGTCAGACCAGACAACCAGCTCAGCTAGACAAATGCACCTGCGGCCTTTATGTGTGTGTGTGTGTGTGTGTGTGTGTGTGTGTGTGTGTGTGTGTGTACGTATGTGTGTGTACGTATGTGTGTGTGAGTGTGAGTGTCTTAGTATGTGTGCGTCTATGGGTCTGCTGTTGATACGTGTGTGTATGTGTGTCTGTATGTGTGTGTTGGCTACTGATTGACACACACACACACACACACACGCACACACACAGGCTCAATGGGGTGTTGTTGAACGCTTGACGAAACAATTGAGCCTGTTTTTCTAATGAAAACGACGCTGCAAGACAACTCAATGGCGCAGTTACCAGCTCGTGACCGCGTTGGTGATGGCGTATTTGGTGGTGCGTGTGTTTGTGGTGGCCACTGTTTGGTGGCACCTGAAAATAACACGTGGCACTACGTGGTGACTGACATTTACACGTGGACACGTGCCACGTTTGCGCGTGCGCGCGCGTGTGTGTGTGTGTGTGTGTAGGTAGCATTCTTGACGGAGAAGAAGCTGTCGAGTTCTTGTGATCGAAACATCTACCAGAAGAGCAATGGATGGGAAATATAACTAGACAAATGTGGCTGGCTTATAAAATTACGAGCAAAATCCACACAAAATGGGCCATATATATACAAATATTATGTTTTATAACAAGACAGAAATTCGAAATCTATTGCTATTCCATTTTAAATTTCAATTTTGTGGTGGTGTTATATTTATTACTTGTCGCTCTTGTATTTGTGGCTATGTAGAGTCGCTTCATGGAAGTTATCTTATGATACCGAAACATATTTTGACAATATTTTGAGGTGCACAGCACATGGAACTCACAAACTACAGTTTTGCTCCTAACACACACACACACACACACACACACACACACACACACACACACACACACACACACACACACACACACACACACACACAAACACATATGTGCGTAGATTCGTTATATGTTAATAGGTGCATTTTAATATGAGTTATTGCAAAGTGTCACAATGTATATATTCAATACATTCAAGCTTATATAAACCGCTAAAATCTATCTCCTCAAGATTTCCAATCAAAATCTAATTTGTACGTGTGTGTGTTTGTGTGTGTGCTCGTGAGCATGTCGTCTTAAGTGAAGGTATAAGTAATGTTTTGATTTAAATGAATAAGTTACATCTGCAATTTCGCCCATATCAGAAGGTACAATATTATTGAAATTTCTTTCAAAAAAGTTTTCCGATTTTTTCTTCGACAATATGCTAAAATATATTAATTTATAATAAACATTTTTATGTTTGGTTATTTGATGATATAGGCGGGCGAATTTCCGGTCACGGTCTTTTTTGAGAAATTGGGTTTGAAATAGCACTGAGTTGAGGCGGTTTTCAACAAAAGTTAGCGGTCTAGTCTAATATTACCAACTGACCAATTAGATGAACTAGCTCATGGAAAAATTGTTAAACAGACCATAGAAGGATATCAAAATTTGTTCACAAAAATATATGCTTATTTCACAAGGAGAAATTGGACACATTGAAAAATAAAATATATACAATGAATGATGAGGAATTATTTAATGTATAATTTCATAACCAAAAGAAACTGTGGTGAAACATGGCTAAACGAAGCTATGTTAAATAAGACATTCAGACTAACCAGAATAACTTGTTTCAATTATAGGAAATTGGAACTTCTCACGAAATCCAGCACGCCAAATTTGTTCTATCCCAAAAACTTTTGTCTGATGCTATTTGACGTGTGTGTGTGTGCGTGTGTATGTGTATGTGTATGCTAACAGAGAGGTCGTTAACCCTGGCTGGAAGTACAGACAGGCGGCCATTATTGTCAGCAAACAGCCAATCAGGGATGAGCTGCGCAGAACGGGTGCGCAGTGTGCGAATTTTAGCGCAGCTATGCTTTCAGAACGAATTTGTCTTCTCAACCGTTAGGTTGTGCTCTTATAACAAGTTGCAAATTGTTTTTGGTATTTCTGTTGTTGACTAAGACGTGTGCTTTCCGACCCGTTAGATGGTGAATTATCATATGTGAATTTCAATGTCAACGAGATGCTATAAGTAAAGACATATCGTTTGTATATATCTCATCTAACAGTATTGTATAGCGGTTGTTAATTTACGCATCAGAAATGCTTATTTCACAGTTTGCAGGCGAAATAAAATGCATACATCACAATTTTTCATCGGATGTTATATTTTTAATTTTGTTCACTTCATAAAGCAAAACAAAGGGATATATTTAGCGACATGCAAATGAAATATATAATAGACTGATTTGCGTTATTTCGCCGAGACAGACAATTTTATTATTATGTAGAATCTACAACTGTAATATAAGTATCTCAAAATTAATATCAACCAAGTTGATAATTTGAAAGTGAAGTTAATCAAATTTGATGTAGAATATATATTATCTCATATATCAATCACAATGTATATAATACATATTTTACCGATATATTTACAGGCATGTCAGTTCAGTCACCATGCTTCACCCACACACATACACACACACACACACACACACATACACCCACACACATACACACACATGCAGGCATACACAATAGTGACTCTATGCCGCTCCGTGTGTGTGTGTATGTGTGTGTGTATGTGTGTGTATATGCATATCTATACAGGTGTGCGTGCGTGACACTTCCTACCTGTTGGCATCATGTGTATGTGTGTGCGTGTGTGTGTGTGTGCGTGAATGTGCGTGAGTGTGTGGGTGGGTTGGTGTGTATGGGCCTATATAGAGGCGTTTATGTATGCGTGTATGAGCCATTGAACGAATGCATTTGTATGTGTATGTGTATGTTTGTGTGTATGTGTGTGTGTGCACGAGCACGGTGCCAAGTTACAGGTGAGACAGGTGAATGCGTTCACCCAGCGAGCTGTCACGTGATTGCATTGATAACAACACTTGAAACGACCAACTGTGTGTGTGTGTGTGTGTATGTGTATTTTAAATATATACATAAATACCGTAGGCCCAGCTGAAAATTTAGCCCATGCCACATTTTCAGGTGTGGTATAATAGGTGCTTAGTAGTACCGTCCAGGAAGCCCACATAAAATTTGAACTTTTTTCCGGTAGTATTTTTCAAATACACATTGAAAAAAATTCGCCCTTTCCTATCATTTACATGTTCATTTAAGTTTTTCATCAAAAAATTGCACATATTTGTACTTTATCGACATTGTTATAATTCATAGTAAAATGAAGCTTGTTCTTTTAGGTAAATGAAACTTTGACAGACTGACATGTGAGCATTGCATATTTTATTAGCTCAAATTTGTGTTGCGCATCGGTGCAACAAACTCTATTTTTGTCAGAACGTTAAATTTATGGTTAAATATTGTTCTTGCTAAGAAAGAATCTATCCTAAAAATAACTCTAAAAATATTTTCAAACTCATATTGTCATTTTTTATCATAAGCCGTCATTCAATACTGCATATTGGTTTCATTTTAAACGGATTTTTTAAATGTTCTTGCTGTTGTTTCCTATTTATACAAAATATTTTATTTATAAGAAATATTTAACTGTGCCCGTCATAATGTAATTGCTGAGGTCAGTGGTGTCGTGTCAGTGGTGTCATGTCAGCGGTGTCATGTCAGTGGTGTCGTGTCAGTGGTGTCGTGTCAGTGGTGTCGTTTCAGTGGTGTCGTGTCAGTAGTATCGTGTCAGTGGTGTTGTGTCAGTGGTGTCGTGTCAGTAGTGTCGTGTCAGTGGTGTTGTGTCAGTGGTGTCGTGTCAGTGATGTCGTGTCAATGGTGTCGTGTCAGTGGTGTCGTGTCAGTGGTGTCGTGTCAGTGGTGTCGTGTCAGTGATGTCGTGTCAATGGTGTCGTGTCAGTGGTGTCGTGTCAATGGTGTCGTGTCAGTGATGTCGTGTCAATGGTGTCGTGTCAGTGGTGTCGTGTCAGTAGTATCGTGTCAGTGGTGTCGTGTCAGTGGTGTTGTGTCAGTGGTGTCGTATCAGTGGTGTAGTGTCAGTGGTGTCGTGTCATTGGTGTCGTGTCAGTGGTGTCGTGTCAGTGGTGTCGTGTCAGTGGTGTTGTGTCAGTGTTGTCGTGTCAGTGGTGCTGTGTCAGTGTTGTCGTGTCAGTGGTGTCGTGTCAATGGTGTCGTGTCAGTGGTGTCGTATCAGTGCTGGTGTGTCAGTGGTGTCGTGTCAGTGCTGATGTGTCAGTGATGGTGTGTCAGCGGTTTCAGTGCTGTCATTTCTTAGCTGACTTCAACTGGTCTTCAGCTTCCGGAAATCAATGTTCCGCCACTATACGCGCGAAGGCGGCAACTTCCGGGGGGGCTGCTACCGGATGCAGTTCCTGATACAGTGAGCCTACATCTTGCAGCTAACACACGCGCATTGGCCGGGTTGACACAGACAGAGTAAGAGAGCTGTTTCGAGATGAACCAGGAGAGAGCGGCGGAGAGCTGGCGCGTAATTGGTTCAATGGTTTATGCGACACGCACTGGCCTGCGAATGAAATCCGCGGATGCAGCGTGCTTGCAAAGGCGGCGGCAGCCGTCGCTGTCATTGTGGACTTTCAGTGGCCTGGTGTATATCACAACCAAGCCGGGCTTAGCGAAGCAAAATGAAAATTGTCAATGAATTATGACACTGCTTGGCGCGTGGCACGCAAACGTCGCATAAATTGTACGAAAATGGCCCCGGAAAAACGGCGTTTGGCAGGAATATTTTCAATTCGGATATATTATTTGCGTGTGTACGACATTTTTACTGCATTATTTCTCTTGTCACAATTTCAGTCTGCCATAATTGCAATAATAAATGCTTGAATATATTTGTTATCATTAATTACAGACACATTCTGTAGCATGCGAAGAGTGCAAGCACTATTACTACGATGTGGTGGTAATTAATTATTGTACTGGTGAATTAATTGCCTCATATTGCAATATTTTCGAATAGCAGCATTTTGATGTTTATCTCACTCACAGGTCCGTAATGTTTCTTCTCTGAATTCTCACTTCATAATAAACCAACTATTCATTTTCTACAACAGCGCTGAGAACTACAATCAATTCATTTGTTCCACCAAATTAAAAGTCAGTATGTCATTAGAAACAAAAATTAACAAATTCTTATTGATCACAACACACACATTCCCTGTTCACTTAGTCCTGTTCTGTTCGATCTTAAATTACCCACTTAGCAACGCCTTCATTCCCCACCAGTGGGGAACTCCTCACCCATTTTACGAGCCGCTGGTCTAAATCAGTGGTTCCCAACCTTGTCATGGCCCCCTTCAACACAATGCGAGTACTTATGACCCCCCAAAACAGTCCTTGACTCTCCTAGAAATCCTTGTGGTCCCATATACACATGGATTGTCATATATCTTTCGTGGATAGTGAGAAAATATGGTGGCCCCCATTTTTTAAATTCAATTCCATGACCCCCAGAAAAATCTCATAGTCCCCAAGGGGGTCATATGGCCTACGTTGAGAAATACTGGTCTAGATCATAAGCACACTTTAGCAGCGAATTTTCCACAGAGATATACACGTAACCGCCCATCAAGAATGATTGCATAACAAACCACACCGTTCGCATCAATCCGTGAAAGAGTATGAGGGGACCTTATCAAATGGGCGAACACAGAGTTTGGGAGAACAATTGCGTATTTAGCAATGGGCGCTCAAGAGAGTGTGTGTGTGTGTGTGTGTGTGTGTGTGTGTGTGTGTGTGATTGTTGGTAATTAATGATCGTGTGTGGCAACAGCTAGCGATGGCGTTTGACCGGCAATTGTCTTGTATCAAAGGTCACTCATATTTGCGCCACTCACGGCAAAGGTCAACAGTGCAAAGCATACATACACACGCACACACACGCATACACACACACATACATACACTCATGCCTAACGGAGGGCTGAAGCAAGAAAGAGCATAGGAGCATAATTGCTACTCTGTCCATGAAGGTGACAATTAGTGCTACTCAAAATACACACCACGGCACACACACACACACACACACACACACACACACACACACATACACACAGAGAAGAATGTCCACAATCTAGAAACTTCGAGAATATGGTGTCATTGTTGTAGTTGGAAATATCATTGTGTGTGTGTGTGTGTATGTATGTAGCAAGAAAGAAAAAAAGAGAAAGAGGGAGAGATTGAGAGGTAAGCGTTCAGACAATACGCTCAAATTTGCGATATTCCACGGTTTTCCTAGGATATTTGCGTAAACCGTATGGCGGATATATACACACTCATATATATACATATATATATATATATATATATATATATATATATATATATATATAACCCTAGCTATGTGTTAGCACACATTTTTTTCTATGCTGCAACATTAGTCCTGACGGCGGCAGTAATTTGATGCTGCATATTTATCAATGCATCTGCAGTTATAAACACATGCACGCACGCACGCACACGCTCTAATATGACTGCTGCTGAGAGCGAAGCTAGCTGAATCCCAGATGACTGCTGGCGCGTGGCTGTCGATGTGTGCCTTGGGGAGCCGGGGAGCCGCCGCTCTGGCAGCTGGGCCCTGGCTGCCACCATTGCACGCCAAATCAACAGCGAAAATCACCCTCTAACTCACACGCACCACATTGGCGGCAGACGCGCCACGATAAGAAAGAGTGTGTGTGTGTGTGTGTGTGTGTGTGTGTGTGTGCGGGAAGCAGGGCTGGAGAGTTAGACAGGGAGAGCCGGCAGCTTACTATATTGCATACAAGCCTGTCGCTGCAGTGCTTTCTCAGAGGACCATCCGACCATCTGATGGCTCCGCCCTTCTTAATGACGTCATAAATAGCGGCCACGTGGCTACATCTCTCGCAGATGTCGTGGCATGTTTGATTTAGCGACCGGCGGGCATACGCTTGTGCGAGCCGGCGCATCGGCTTGGAGTTATTTTGACGCGCGATAGCAGACGGCGAGCGGTGTGCACGCTCAAGCAAGTTGTTTCTAATGTGCTCGCAAATATATTCATAAATTCCGCTTGCCATGGACTCAGCGATTCCGTTGCAGAATGGGCCGGAATCGCTGAGTCAGTCGGATTTTCTCGATCTGATCGGCTCAAGATTGGTTTTCAATATGACTTACGGCAGCTTTGAAAACGGCACACGCCAATATTTGCTGAAGAGCGAAGGGTTTGGCCAGAATAACAGACATAATTTCTTTCAAATTATTATCGTCTATATTGTGGGGCATATTTTTGTACATTTTATGAATTTATCACCATACTCAAACCACATATACTTTGAAACAGACGACAAATTTTAAATGAATTCATTTCTCTTCTATACAAAATAATGTCGGAAAAATTAAGCGGATCAAAGATCAATAATCATTAAACGAGCATCGGTAGATTAAATTATAACTTTTCTTGGAAACATAACTTTCCACTATCTAACTGTCTAAGTGTCTAACAAACTGTCTAACAAACTGTCTTGTTAGTGTCTAACAAACTGTCTTGTAAGTGTCTAACAAGTGGCTAGCAAACACACCTAGCCTTACTCTTCCAATGAGCTAAGTTGTAGTGGAACAAAGTAGCATATCTGACAGTGTCCCTTTAGAAAAAGAGATATCCACCTAAGGGCTGTTATTCCGTGATGAGTATACATCATTTTTTCATTGATTCAGCAGGAGTTATGCCACACTTTTTGTATATTTCACAACATATTGATTAAATGTGAAGAAAACAAATCTTGTTATAGACTATGGGTGAATTATAGTGATATATATCGGAAATATTAATCAAACAAGTCAAGTCTCTATAAACATAAAATTGAAGTCCAAAAATTGATCCTTTCTTTAAAAAAATGCGTTGGTATTGGTGCCACAGCATTCAGCGATCCTTGCAAAAGTCCATAATCTTCTTCCTTGACGATGCCTGAAACGGTGGGAGTCGCAGCTGAGCCATATTCAGCGTGAAATTTCACACGCGCTTCAAACGTTTTACGATTGTCGTTGATTGTCGTAAAATACTGGGACTTCATAGTCCGCCGCGCTCTGACGATGACAACTTAGTGTAAACTGCTCAATTCTTCTCAGCGTTTCCGGTCAAGATGACAGCGTGGATGAATACACACAACTACTCGAGCAATTTTTCACCAGGAATTCGCCAGTTCACACAGCAAGCACCACTGCAGCGTAAAAACGCAACTGCAAAGAAACTATTTTCTCTGGTTGAT
Organism: Sacculina carcini; assembly: GCA_916048095.2. Classification (NCBI taxonomy): domain Eukaryota; kingdom Metazoa; phylum Arthropoda; class Thecostraca; family Sacculinidae; genus Sacculina; species Sacculina carcini. The sequence goes on from OU696590.1 coordinate 870,077, forward strand.
TGAAAGTTTAACGCCAAAAAACTCCATCGCTTCATGGTTCACTCAGCACGACATCGATAATTTTATTGCAATAATTATCCAAGAATATTCGCACAAAAGTCATTTTAGTTAGTGGTATGTGTGTATGCCTGTGTGTGTGTATGTGTGTGTGTGTGTTGAGAGAGCAACTATGGCGGTGAAGGCGGGCAAAGCTCCCGCAGGCAAAGAAGTTGATTCGCTCAGCCAGCCAACACAACCGGCTCGGCTAATGTGTTTTGTTTCATGCATACATATTACATGCCAGCTCACGCTGTTATCAGCCGCGACTACCCGGCTCGGAACGACACACACACACACACACACACACACACACACACACACACACACACACACACACACACACACACACACACACACACACGAGAGGTGCATGCTAGCGCGGTGGGCTCTGGCTGGCTGAACTATGTTGTGTCTCGTAAATTACCACGCACAGCGTACGGCGGAAATTCGCATCGAACGCACACACACACACTCACACACACACACACTCACAAATATACAGCGTGCCAACATGTAATTTCCTTTAATCAGACACGTTGTCGAGCACTGCTGCAGAACGGGCAAGTCCTCCGTCGTGTCAAAATGGCGTCGGCGGCACAGATTTGCAACGTCAAAAGCCAGCCAGATTGCCTGCAGCCAAATATATTCCCACTGTGCTCTCATGTATGCATATAAATTGGAAGCTCACTCAATTACCTCGCGCTTGCGTAGCATTTGTGTGTGGTCCTGTGTGTGTGTGTGTGTTCCTCTGTGTGTGTGTGTGTGTGTGTGTGTGTGTGTGTGTGTGTGTGTGTGTGTGTGTGTGTGTGTGTGTGTGTGTGTGTGTGTGTGTGTATTTACGTATGTGTCTGTGTGTTTAGAAGTGTATAAATTCGCATACGGTATTCGCATCAGTTGGTTTGAAGCTGAAACATACCAGAATCAATTTCCAAATACAAAAATAAAACAGTTGATGAATATATAAAACAATACACTAAAAGAAAGAGATTGCCAAAAAGTTGTCATTTGAGTAAAAAGTTGTGGTATGCTTATAACGAAAACGGTGCCAAAGCTCTGCCTATATTGTACAATGTCTGTTTCTGATAGATTCTAGCATTTAATAGCAGGATATGAGCAATGGTTTGACGGTTTGGTGCTGTTTTAGAAAAAAGCCAAATTTTTGACATAGCTACAATATCCCGGATTAGAAATTATAATCATTTGTTAAGCTCATTCTTTCTGTACTTCGTTCTGATGAGAATTCATTTATCACTGATGCTGACACGATCAAATAACAACCACATAGAAGTCAACACGGTATGACATAGCGACATCTATCGTGAAGATGAATAACTAAGACCTGTGATCCGTAAACTGTGGGAAATTCCCCACTGGCTAGGGAATGAGGGAATGCAGGAGCCGCCAAGTGGGAAAATGAAACGTGGGACAGAAGGGCAAATGTGTGTGTGTGTGTTTTTTTTTATCAATCTGAATATGTTTAATTTCGTTTTTATTAACTTCTTGTAATTTAATTTGCTGCAACAACTGAATGTGTTGGATTTATCAGCGTTGATGTGTGGAAAATGAAGAGATGGCTCATTAACAAGTGGGATGTAGTAGGAAAAATGGTTACGTACCACTGACATTAGTGCGATTACAAAGCAAATTTCTCTAGAATCATGAGAAAATGTTATGTTATCATGAAGATGAGTTATATTTAAACAAATATTATATTAGCCATTAGTTATTGCAGCTACACGCTACTATTGCACACCTATAAATACACACATTAACATGCACAAAATATTTGCGTATCGCATTTCAACGTATTGCAATAATTTCTACATATAAAAAGCGGACGTCTTTTCTATCCAAACCTGGTTAATCCAACTGAGAATGAAATAACTATTGTATGTGTGTGTCTCTGTGTGTGTGTATGTATGAGTGTGTGTGTGTGTGTGTGTGTGTGTCGCGTCTATTTTGTGTTCTTCGCGCTGTGTGTGTGTGTGTGTGTGTGTGTGTATCGCACGCCTCGCCAAATGGCATTTCGTTTGTCTTGCTTTGCTATCTCGCTTGACAGGGCATTGTGTGTGTGTGTGTGTGTGTGTGTGCGTGCGTATTTTGCAAAAATGGCCGACGGAAGACTTGCAAGCGTCCAAACGGAAAATACACAGCCCCCACGGGATTACACTTCCACCACTGACACGACACCACTGACACGACACCACTGACACGACACCAGTGATATGACACCAGTGACACGACACCACTGACACGACACCACTGACACGACACTACTGACACGACACCACTGACACGACACCACTGACACGACACCACTGACACGACACCACTGACACGACACCACTGACACGACACCAGTGATACGACATCACTGACACAATACCACTGACACGATACCACTGACATGCCACCACTGACACGACACCACTGGCAAGATACCACTGACACGATACCACTGACATGCCACCACTGACACGACACCACTGGCACGATACCACTGACACGATACCACTGACATGCCACCACTGACACGACACCACTGGCACGATACCACTGACACGACACCACTGACACGACACCACTGACACGACATCACTGACACGACACCAGTGATACGACACCACTGACATGCCACCACTGACACGACATCACCGTCACGACACCACTGACACGACACCACTGACACGACACCACTGACACGAAACCATTGACACGACATCACTGACACGACATCACTGACACGACACCACTGATACGACACCACTGACATGCCACCACTGACACGACATCACTGTCACGACACCACTGACACGACACCACTGACACGACACCACTGACACGAAACCATTGACACGACATCACTGACACGACATCACTGACACGACATCACTGGCACGACACCACTGACACGACACCACTGACACGACGCCACTGATACCACACCACTGACAAGACATCACTGACAAGACACCACTGATATGATACCACTGACACCACACCACTGACACGACACCACTGACACGAAACCATTGACACGACATCACTGACACGACATCACTGACACGACATCACTGGCACGACACCACTGACACGACACCACTGACACGACAACACTGACACAACACCACTGACAAGACACCACTGACACGACATCACTGTCAAGTCACCACTGACACGACAACACTGACACGACACCACTGACACTACACCACAGACATGACACCACTGACACTACACCACAGACATGACACCACTGACACGACACTACTGACACGACATCACTGTCAAGTCACCACTGACACGACAACACTGACACGACACCACTGACACTACACCACAGACATGACACCAACATAATTATTGCAATTATCTCAAGACCATGCACAGCCAACTGATAACGGAAACAAGACAAAACAAAAAAAGTGTTTCCCATAGCAGAACCCAAGAATCTAGACAGAGTACTAGAGAAAATAGGTCTCCTTGCAAGCACACAAATAGCGAATTACAATAGTATATATACATGCGGATAAATAGACATTTGTGTATATACGTGTGTGTGTGTGTGTGTGTTTGTGTGTGTGTGTCTTTGTGTGTGTGCGTGTGATCGCTGCGTAATTTCCACAATGGCCGTTGCGTTTGTGCAATTCCCCCAGGTTACACACACACATACACACACACATACTCACACATACACACACACACACACACAAGCATACACACACGCAGTGCAATTACATTAATGTTGTAAGCATTGTAGAGGTATGTGTTTGTATATGCTTGTGCTTTTGAAAAATAACATTGTAAGTAATTTAGCAAAAACACGCAAAAAATGAAGATAAAATATAATAAAATTGTCAAACTTATAGCTTTGCGCTGACCACGGCTCCATATTTGCGCTTGTTTATGCATATTCACATGTCTGAACGCATATAAGCACTTACACTCAAAGACTACAGACTTTTACAGCTAAGTATTCATGTTACTATTATATATTTGCTTGTATAATACAAATAAGGATTATTAATAGCAATTCTAACACTATTCTTGAAAAAAAAAACTCTGAAAAAAATACGTTTACAGCTTTCATGTTTTAATTGAGATGACATATTGTTTCATTTGTGAATTCCCATTGATTTCTATCAAATTGCACACAATTGGAGAATCATGAGGTCCTCCAATAAATATGAAGGCTGTTGTGGGAAATTTTGCTTCTAAATATCCGCGATCTACCGTATTGAATTATCAAAGCTGTTTTCATAAAACAGTGAAACCTCAGCTCATGAACATAATTGGTTCCCAGAAAGTGTGTGTAAGGCGAAATGTTCGTCTTCTGAACATATATTTCCCATAAGAAATCATTAAAATGAGAATAATCTGTTCCCAGGGCCAAATAAACATAATTTTCTACTAAACAAGCCTTAAAACTACACAAAAACATACCTTATTTTATGTATAATAAATGTGTTTTTGAATTGTAATTAAAGAAATAAATTCATTTTTTGAAGAAATATTGGCGCTTTTCAGGTACCAGGCTCGAGCTCTTAGGTCGGGGATCGGTAACCCGCGGTTCTGGAGCCACATGCGGCTTTTTAGCGCTGCCTAGTGGCCCCCTGGATCGTTTAAAAAAATGTTTGAAAATGAAAAAAGATAGAAAGGTGGATATATTTTTTGTTTTAACATAGTGTCGCACCCCTAAACTATTTTACACATACCCAAGTGAACCAACTAGATTATACACAACTAACAGCTAAGACTCTAGCACTCAGAACAGAGTAGTCACGTGGTCCGTCATTTTCTACAGGATGCAATTAATCATAAAGGCTCATTATGTATTTGTAGCCAACTTGTAGTCATTTTGATAGAATGCAAATATAGATACAGCAAGTATTTCCTTCATTATACGACTTATATAAGGTCTTTAATTTTTTGCGGCTCCACACATATCTATTTTCTTTTGTCAGAACTAATCGTCTATACACCCTTCGCTATCGGATACGCATCCATGTGTGTGTGTGTGTGTGTGTGTATGTGTGTGTGTGTGTGTGTGTGTGTGTGTGTTAGTTGCCAGCCTTGTCAGCGTTATTGTGCAATAGCTACGGTCATTAGCAAGCCTTTACTTGTCTCTAACTCCACTACAGCACATGTGTATATATATATGTGTGTGTGTGTGTGTGTGTGTGTGTGTGTGTGTGTGTGTGTGTGTGTGTGTGTGTGTGTGTGTGTGTAAGTGTGTGTGAGCAATTTGCAATTTGCAATCGTTCCTGTGCTCCGACCAGCCGGGCGTTATTGCAAGACTGGCGTGCAACAATGGCGCCATTAATGTCGCACACGCTGCACAGCGCCGCGTTTGCCGCGTGGCGGCAAACGCGGCGCACTTAGCCTTATTTCTTGCCTCTCACACTGTCCTAGCGTGCTGACAAAGTTACAATAGGTTTTTGGCGTATTGTGTGTCTCTGTGTGTGTGTATGTGTGTGTGTGTGTGTGTTTGGTAGATACAATGTTGGTAGGGGGGTTATTTTCCAAATGAATGCGTGCGAGTGTGTGTGTGTGTGTGCGTTTGTTTGTATTTGTGTGTGTGTGTGTGTGTGTGTGTGTGTGTGTGTGTGTGTGTGTGTGTGTGTGCGTGTGAGTGTCTGTGTGTACGTACGCTGCCTCAGCAAACCACGCAACTCAATTACATTCGGCAAATTGCATTTGTCCCTGCCGGCAGAATGTATGTGTGTGTTTGTGAGTGTTGTTTGTTGTCACTGGTACATGTTTCCCGAATGACTTTAGCGATAGTGTAGGAAAACCGTCCAAGAAAAACTTTATCAGCGAAAAATCGATATCATACACAATGTGCTTCATGAATCTTGCTCTTAGAAGTTTGATTATACTAAAATTGTAAATATACACACATTTATTCGCGCAAATTACACACACACATATATATAGATTCGCTCATACCCGCGCAAGCATACATGCGCAAGAATGGTGCGATCGGTATTGGCTGAAGAATGACTCTGTGGAATTTACAACCCGGACGCCCGGGTGAGAAAGGGTTGGCGCGCCCAATGACTGTAAAAACGACCCGGCAATGAAAGTGCACTATTACAACTCGGACCTACACCTACGACTGGAGAACTAGATACGCTTCACTGGGTGCATAGTGACAGTACGGCAAGCAAGTACACACCTGTGCCTAGAGACACACACACACACACACACATGCGCACACACAGACATGGGCAGACCAAGACTGAAGGTGTTGTGCCATACAGGTATAGGAGGACACGAAGGGTAATCTGGTCAGCGCAGGTGAGGAGATGAGGCCTTCACGGCGAGATTGAATGTGGCTGGCTGGAGGACGGGACGTAGTAAAGTAGGTCACTGGGTCATGTGTGGAGGGTGGGCGGGCTGCAGTTGGTACCATCCTGCGAATCGGCCAATATTGGCGACGATCGCGTGTGTGTGTGAGTGCGTATGTGTGTGTGTGTTCGTGCGCTATTGGTGCCAATAAAATTATGGAATCCCGATTGCGGCCGGGTCATACCCGCACACACACACACACACACACACACACACACACATGGTGTGTACGATGAGACTTGGCAGTATCTGGTTGTGAGGCAGTGTGTGATCAGCATATCGAACATTCGCAGTGAGCTGAGATCAACAGTGTATGTATGTGTGTGTTTGTGTGTGTGTGTGTTTGTGTGTGTGTGTTTGTGTGTGTGTGTATGTGTGTCTGGCGTGTATGCGGACAATGCATGTGCAGCGTGTTGCAAAATCATGATATCGTGGAGAAGCGGATGTGTAATGTGTGTGTGTGCGATGCAACATTGCATTAATCGCAAGGTTTTGCGTTCCGAGCAGGAGCATACAATGTTGCATTGGCAAATGTGTGCAAAAATGTGCCAAATTTTTGTGCGGATGTGTTATGCGAAATTAATTGCTCTCTCAATACGCGAGTTTATATAGGAGAAGTTCATTGCGAGAGTAAAATTCATCTGTTGGCGTCGAATATATGTGTTAAGTCGAAATGAAATGTGATCGCAAGAAGACGGTGCAAGAAAACGGACGGCATTTGTGACAACTCAGCTGATTTACTGCTGGGTTGAGAAAAATTCACAACGACAGTTGATTGCAGGCTGCAACAATCAATCAACCATCAACAATCAACAATCAACAATCAACAATCAACAATCAGGAAGCGATTTCTATCAGCTTGAGGTATGTGTCAGTGAGGTGATCTTGCAAACAGCATGATCTTGCGCAACCTTCAATTATCTAAATGATACTACGTAGTGTATTTTCTTCGTGTATATAAGACCCCTTCAATTTTTATGCAAAATTCTGGGGATAAGTGCATATTGGTGCTAAATAACTCACTATCCCTGTTTCTAAAATGAAAATTTGGACCAAAAAAGGGTGTTTTATACACGAGAAAATACGATCATTTGGAAAATATTGTATTTGAATTAGCAATTTATTTATATGTATCGTATGTATGTGAGATTGTAGAATTTCCACTGCTGTTGTATGCATAAATTAAGCTCACAACATTTTGTTAAGCGCAGTCAACATTGATAATCAGCATTCATATAGCTCATTAGTTTTTGAATAAAGTAATATTTTACTTATTATATTTATAATTTGTCGCAATAAAATACTGCCTTTTTTCGTCAAAATATCTATGTTAGTACATAATATATCTGTCAATTTTTGTAATTATCAATCAAGCATCTATGCCTAAATATATTTTGCCTATATATCAGTACTTGGGACGAATTATACCCGCCTGTATAGGGGGAAATGTTAAGATATTATATTGTGTTCCATTCGATCAAGCGACACCTATCCCTTTGGAAAGTGCTAAGTTATGAATAGAGGGCAGGTTAGCGTAGTCTTATCACTCTGTCCCCCTATAAGCACCACTCGTCCACTCGCTGGTCTTCTTGGTTTGAGGAAATGCGATATTGTGTCGTGTGATCCCCAGTATTTTACGACATCTATATAAAAGTTAAAGCGAGATTCCAAGCAATACTGAATTATACACAAGCTGAATGATATTGCCTTGTACCAATCAATATCTGGAAATGTCTGTCGTTGCATAGTTATCTCAACAATTTTTTTTTATTAATTTGAGGATTAAATACGGTTTCCTTAATTTCCAGTATAGATAATTAGCATATGAGAAATAAAATTTTGTTTGGAGTAGCGTACAAAATTCATGAATTGTTTCGGCCAAATACCATTCGACTTAGTATTGAGAATGAACAAATCTATGAGAGTACGAAATTGCATTTGAAGATGCATTTGATCAAAAGTTTCCGGAGCAATTTGTTGACTTGTGTTTACATTAATTGCATTAATGAATTAATCATAAGCAGGACGGGCTGTTAATACGATTGAAAGGGTCAGCAAAGATGAATAAAATTCTCAGCAACAAGTGTAACTGATTTTGCTCAGCGAAATCGGAAGATCAGCTCCCGCTTACGTATATATATTACTCAAATTATTCAACCAAATAATAAGCCAAATGTGACCTGTCTATTTTGGCTCTAATGCTTGTCTATTTTGGCTCTAATGCTTGTCTATTTTGGCTCTAATTTTTGTCTATTTTGTCTCTAATCTTTGTCTAATTTTCTAACTGTTAAATCCACTGGTCCTCAACAGCAACATTCTCCGAGTAAATACATTGTCACAATTTATCAGCTACACAGATCAGAAGGCTGAAAACGTGGCTTAATAAATATGCTAGCCCATTGGTTCCCAGCCTGAGGGTAAATTCACCCCTGGGGTAAATATGTTTTATCCTCTGGAGGTGATTTACAGCCTGGGTTTAATTTAGCAATTTTTCTGGGGTAATTGAGGGCAGAAATCTCTAGTGTTTTAGTTTACTCATATATTTCATTGTTGACAACATGTTGTGAACGGGGCAACATGCTTAAAATGGCATGCTTAATTGAGCAACAAGTAGAAGAACATTGGGAACCACTGTTATAGACAATTGAAGCGACTCAGGGGCTGAAAAGTTTGAAAACCACTGCGCCAGTCTGTCATATAATTTATACGGCTCGAGTCAACAAACAAATCTGACGATGAATCATGACGATATGCAGAGGCGTAGATCTGTGTGTAAGCTCGGGGAGGAGATGACAGTCATCATGCAATGTTCAGTTGGCCAATTGCATGGGACCCTTCACAATTCTGGGCTTATTCAATTACAACACATACTTCAATGAAAGGTATATTGCATGTAACAGGCTAGTAATAATCGTGTATTGTTACTTTATTTGATATGCTGATTTTGATGAAAATATTCCCAATAAGCTAAATTCAGCAGAACTCTATGAGGTGTAATTGCATATTCATCATAGCAGCCAAATAATCGAGGGGTATATATCCCCCAAGGATTTACGTCCATGACAATATGATTCATTCAGACCATCGTTTGATGCAAGATTTCTTCACTAGATCAATCAATATTTTCTTGCTTGTCATTCAACACGTAGTCGTTTGCCATTCAGAGATCTTGCAAGCGGATTAAACTCATTGCAGATGTATTATTTCGCTTTATTGCAAAATTAAGTCTAATTTATTGCACGGATCAAACTAAAGTCCACATTTAAAGTTATACGATACGTTAAGTTATTATATAAAAACTCTCTTAACGCACCAAAACGATGCTCTAATTAAGCTTATTCATTTACTGAATCATCGTAGTTGCAAATTGACTATTGTTGTGCAGTTGTGCGGGAGTGCGTGTTGTGGAGTGTTTGAGAATAGTTGTGATTATGTTTCATCATATTAATTTTCCGGCTTGGCGTTATTTTCTACCGCTAATATATTGTGTGTGTTTCCTCCTTGCTTGACTTTGGTCTAGAGGAAAATTGTTAATTCACAAGGTATCTACATTTTAGCCAAACCCTTTTTGATAGCTAAAACATATTACAGTTGAAAAAAGTGCATTAAATGGTTATGGATGAGAACAGCAGCCTACTTTGAGCTTCAATAAACTATATTTGTTTAGTAAGTATAGATGATATTTTAACATCGGTAAATTCGGAGAAATTCATTATATTCGGAGAATATAAATTTCGAAAAGATATTGAAAACCCCTGAACAAGCTAAATAGACGTGAAATTTCCACAAAATCCAACTGGGATTGTTAACTGTTGCGGAATTATTATAAATTATTTCACCCATATTTGCATATTGTGGTATCGTTTTGGTTTAATTTACAGCTTTGTTTTACGAGCAAATGTGTTCCACAACTAATTCACAAAGAAGATCGGAAAGCAGTGTATAATCATCATGCCTAGAATTAGTGAAATACGATACAGTCAGTGTACCAACTTATATAACATTCGAATGCACTTAATTGTAAGAATGTTGGCTAGAACACTATATATTTGCACCCATTAAATAAGGATACATTTTATGCATTAATTAAAAATGAAGACTTGTAAAACAGTTTCGCTAAAAACATTATTTCGTATTTACGAAAGTATTTTTTCTTCGATAATTTCCAAATGCCATTAGCACAAATTGTTGGCCACAATATATACTATTACATCATTTAGTGCAATATTATGAGCGATTTATAATGAATACCGCGATACTGCACGGTGTTTATCTCAAGTATGAGTGAGACCGCTATAACAAGTGAAATAAGATGTCTTTGAAGTCACCGCCCTATCGTGTCTATCTCTCGTATCTTACATCTTATATCGGCTATTCACTTGTCCAAAGACCTTGTCGCGCCCGCCGCGTGGCTCACATCGTTCAAGTCACAATTGAGTCTCGTATTCGGCCAAATAACTGAGATGGCCGTGTAATTCCACAGCGGCGCCAAGCGTTTACTCGTCACTGAACACCGCCATAAACAATTCATATTGGACGACCGTCGGCCTTTTTGTTAGTTCCACTTTTCACCGCTAGATGGCGTTGCAATGCAGGGTGGAGCCAGCCTAGTGGGGATAGCGTGGGGGATAGCGTGGGGGACGCACGTGCTAGCTGTAATGGCGCACCGCTGTCGTCTGCCAATAATGCGATGTGTTCGGCTAATGCACGTGACAGTGGCGCCACCTAGGTGTACTAATTGACAACTACGTAAGCACGTCTGTGTGTGTGTGTGTATGCGTGTGTGTGTACGTCTCTTGTGTGCCATTTGGCGCAGGCTAGTAGCATTTTCTATCCGTACTACTTGTTTGATATCGCTCACAGGCCAAACGCGTTTCTAACGCGTGTCTGTGGCTTAAACGAATGAGACATTCGTTTTGCAGAGTGAAACGAATGAGCCTGTGAAGTTGCCTCTACCATTCAACGGTCCATTTACAGAATGCGCGTATAACCCGAAACAAACACACACACTCACACACTCATGTGCATTTTCTCACTTGCAATGGGTGCTTGGAATTGTTGCTCAAGTTGCAATTTATGCAAACTCGTTGTGTGTTGAGGAAAATATACGAATCATGCAGCAGCTCATTTGAAACTGAATGCAGTTTGGCAAGCGCCTAGTTGTCGGCGAAAATTGCTCCAGTATTTCTGCTAGTTACGATTTAAGTTTCCGTGCTGTAGTCTTTTGTCCAGACAAGACCGAAAATTCTGTCTCAAATATTTTTGCTGAAAATATAATTGTTGTTGATAAACCATATGAAATCAAGCTATTTGAGCCATATAAAATTCATGCGAAGACTATATGTGAAATACACTTTCAATACGTTTTTTTGACCTTTCATACTTTTCCAATGTTTAATGATTCTAGAGTAACCATATGATATCCTGGCATGTCGGTACCTATCCACTTGTGTTTGTGTATGCGCGTGTGCGTGTGTATGTATGTGAGTGCATGACTATATGTATGTCACTCTATGAGCAAGCTACATCAGCCACTCTTTGAGCGTATTCGGACTCAAGAGGCATTCACAAACATAGAACGAACAAGTTAAATAGAGTGATATTGTAACGCGCATACACAAACACGTACATACCCACTTGAGTCAAATCGGAGTATGCATGTGATGTTGGGCTATAAATATGCACACATTCGGGTCACACCCCGAGGTAACGCGGCATCAAAAGGCGCCATCACCAGTCGTACATCACGCCTACTCACACTCTTTCTCCTGCAGTCTGCTCTCTCCTACTCTTCCTTATCCATGTGACGTGTGTGTGTGTGTGTGTGTGTGTGTGTGTGTGTGTGTGTGTGTGTGTGTGTGTGTGTGTGTGTGTGTGTGTGTGTGTGTGTGTGTGTTGTGTGTGTATATGAAGTCAACTAGAATAAAAAATGGAAGAATATGTGAATATGAAGATGAGTGTAGAGGAAAAATAGAAGATGAACATATATATTCAAGTTTTATAACATAAGTGTTGTTCAATTGATTGGCTTCAAACAGACTGCCAGCTAACTTTGCAAATAAAACTAAATGCACAAGTTGTAGAGAAGAGAACGTACTAGAGAACAAGATCAGACGAAAACAGGTTTGAGTAAAATAGCGATATAGACAAATGATTTTTTTCACATAGTATGGAGCGCACTTTGAAACATATACAAGAAAAAGTCCGTTAATGTCAATACTTTGTGGATTGGTATATTAGGGGAGTAATTTATTTAGATCTAAAGATGCCTTACTACCAAACGTACACACATCCACACACACGCATATATACATACACACACACAGCAAATGTTTTCAGCTAATTTTTAAATTGTTAAATGTTTCCCAAAGGGATTCTGTTTTGTGTATTTTTCAAAATATCAATTAGTTTGCAATTGATAATTGCTGTTCACACATCGGTTACACATTGTCGGCCAGTTTTCTTGGGCGATTTCTTATATTCATCTCTCGTGTGCTCTTGTATCATACTAATTTTCCCAGGCAATTTTCACTCTCTAGAACGACACCTTCCACAGTGTCTTTAAATATTTCCTACTTGTGTGTATGTGTGTGTGTGTGTGTTTGTGTGCACATACTAAACTATGCGTATGTACCAACTTTTGCGTGTGTATGCGTATCTGTGTGCCAGTCATAACGGAAACATTTCATTTGGCTAGACGAGACCACATGTTGTCGAAAATGACTGGTTGAGCGTGGCTGACGACACGCAGAGCTCCGGGTTCATTTATCTTCATGTGTGTATGTCTGTATGTGTGTGTGTGCGTGAGGGTGTGGGTGGCCGTGTATGTATGCAATGCCATTTGAGTCACTTGCTAGGTTCGTTTTCCATAAGCTCTCTTTCAAGAGGTCTCATGAGCAAACAAAAATTGTCGCTGAGTTTTTGAGCAGCCATCTGCGCTACAAGAAAATGGCTGCATGACTGCATGACGCAAACCAGAAGGTCTCAGTTGATTTTGCGCTAATGTCTCTGTGTCCTGGAATGTGTCTGCTGTGTCTTTCCGTGCGTATTTGCCGCGCTTCTTTCTCGGGAATGTTGTGTCCTTAGTGGGTTTTACACGACCAAAGTGAATAGTTTTCACCAGAAGAGTTTCTTTAATGTCGTAGTCCGCAGCCTGTGGGAAATTGTGCCCTAGTAGAGTATTGAGCGATTGTAAAGTGGGGAAGTAAAGGTCCTAAAAATGGACAAATGTGTGTTATATCAATCCAAATTTGTATATTTTTCTTTTTATTGACTTCGTGATGTTTAATTTGGTGGGACAATTAGATTTAGTACATTTATCAGCGCCGTTGTAGACAAGAACACAGTTGGCTTATTAAGAAGTGAAGAATGAAAGAAGAAACGTTGCAAACCACTGAATCAATCTACTGAAATGACAGAATAAAATAACCAATAAGACAGCCGTATAGAAACGCTTGTATTCTAAGTTTACATGTTTATGGCGTTGTAATCCATTATTGCCGAAGAAATTACACTTAAGCTTAAATTTCTTCTGTTAAAATATGAAGATGATTTTGGAGAACATAACTCTCTGTAGAACCATTTCCATTGAAAGGTTATTAATAGATCTTCAAATAATAATGCAAATCATAAGCGAATATTTGTGTTTGTTTGTTTACGAGGAGTATTTCCACCAAATAAAACAAATTTATTACGGCTAAAATTGTGTAAATTGATAGAATTTTCAGCTGTTTTGTTTCATTCTGTGCAATATAACTACATTTGACTCAGCAATATTACACATTGCAATTGCACACGGCATAACCCTTCTTTATGCAAGATGAACGAATCCCCAGATGACGACCCAGTCCTTTGGCGTTCTTGTGTGTGTGTGTGTGTGTGTGTGTGTGTGTGTGTGGCGGTGTGTTGGGCCGGGCGAGATAAGGCAATGGAAAGCTACATGCTACTCGAATATCAAACAAAACAATCGCTTCGTCTCGAGAGAAAGCGCTCCCGCTGTGACCCAACCTCCCAGCAGCCCGCTCCTAGCCAGGGCCTATCAGATCACCATGGCTACTATGGCACGTGCATTTGCAAGATGCAAGGCTGCACGCGGCTTGATTGGCATCGGAAACTGGAGCTGGCGTGTGTGTATTTGATCCGGCATCGGCCAGGATGTCTGAGAATTTTATATCAGTTTTTTTTTGCCCAGCCTGACCATTATGCAGCTTAGAATGAGTGAAGATGAACGAATAGCCAAGCGAAATAGAGCGGGAGATTGCCGAAAGAGATTTGTGATTTTCTCTCCCTTCCTGTGACCTCTGTTTCGATGACAGTTTGAATTGTAACAGCGCTAGTGTCAGTGGTGGTGCTTGCTGTGGTGTCAAGCACTACCAGTGCGGACACAATGTGTCCCACTGTGTCTCACATACACGCACACACACACACACACACATACGCACTGGGTTCGCTACAGTGTGATCAGATAACGGGAACGCTGTTGCACATACAAACTCTCTCTCTCTCTTTCGCACTCTTTCTCGAAAATGCAACAGCTTTGAAACGCTCAGGAAGAAAGAAATATTACATTGGCATAATACCAGCAGAAATATAAATTAAGGCATTTAGTTGAAGAAGTTGTGTGCGTGCGGATTTAAGCACAGTGAAATGATAATGGGAGGAGTTCCAGTAATTCTAGGGCTGGGAAAAGGTCTATTTGTAGAGCTGGTCGATTTCTAGGCATTGGTAATTGGAGCTGTGAATCGACTCAAGTCATCCAAGTCACAGAGTAGTTTTGACCGAATAATAAGTTCGATGTAGGATATAATCACGACAGAGTCACAACAGAAGTAAACCACCGGAACCGACAGAAATATTCAAGTTTAAGGCAATTTTTCTCGAACGGCAAAATATTTGTATGACAGCACATATGGTGATATTTGCATATGAAGAAACTGTTTTTAGAGTGCTGCATGTTGGTCATAGATAATCATCCATACATAGGATGCGTGTTCGTCCCAGTACAAATGGAACATTTATGGAGCATCCCTTGGATTTGACATAGGGATCACCAGGGGGCAACGGCTTGCTGAAATTGAGAAAAAACTCATTAAGACAATACTTGTTATTGAGAAACAATTAACCTATAACAGAATAACTGTATCGGAACCTTCTGTTGGTTACAATTCGACTGCTAAATATAGCTCGGGCATGCATTATTGAAAATAACAGCCACTTTGAGCGTATGTTATGTTGGGGCTTGATAACTTGCGCATATTCATCCGTGAGAAACATCCTCATCTGAGTAGCATTTAACATTTAATAATATTTATTTAGCCAATACAATTAATACTTCATAATACTTCAATAGAATAAAATAATAAAATAATACTTCATTAGACGTGTTGTTTTTATGTGTGCGAGTGTTGGATTGCTGGGTATATTGGACATTATGTATTGCTGTATGAACATTTATCCCAAATAGTCTTAAACGGTCGCCAAACGAGTGTAAAAGCGTAGTCATACTGAATATGACAGCAGCTAAATTTACCAAACATGATTGATAAAAAATCAATCACAAAAAATATACTACCGAGGAAAACTGTCAATTGAGATAACATTTGACATTGGAGATGACTAGATGCAATCGATTTGCAATAACAAGAAGATGATTGGTGATTGGTGATTGGTGTATCTGACTAACTGTCCATGTTGAGCTGAGATGAATCGCAGCACAAGTTGCAGCAGAATTGAATGAGAACACGCCCACACTCCTCACAACTTCCGCCGTATTGTAGACCGTGTAAGCTCTACCCACGCTTGTACGTGTGCGTGTGCGCGTGTGTCTGTTGAACACGAGGAAAATACTGGCTCAGTCACCACGCGCCGACGAATGACGTCCACCTTTGCGGCAGCACCGCTTATCCTCATGACAGGGGCGGTGCCAGCTGTCGCCCAAGAGGGGCTAAATGCCTACCGCTGCTGGTATAGCACCACATCCGCCTAGACACCACGCCCTTCACTGGAATTTGTACTTGATCCGCCTATGCGCCGACATTGTCATTCTCACCCACCGGCTTAATCCGCCTCTGTCACCAAACTCGAGTCAGCAAGCACTTGTACGTCATTGGCTGACACTTATATCCGTGCTCACCGCCACACACACACACACACACACACACACACACACACACACACACACATGCACACACACACATATACTAGCTGTTTGAGTGTTGCGTTCTGGAGCGCCGATGTGCGAAGACGTGATCGAACTGAAGCAGCAATTTGCTGCTCCATTGACGCTGCGACGTTTGTGATCACAACGTCTTAACCGTTGCTTGGCCATTGAGATAAGATATTCGACTAGCCGATGAAGACCATTCAGCCGGCAAGACTTGGGCATTTCAACTGGAAGAAGTCTGATTCAAAGCAAGCGGCGTTCGGAAGCTGTCAACTTCTTTTTGAATGCAAACAGCCTGCTCTGGTTGCCACAAAACGATCTGATGGTGGATTCAGTAGCGGTGAAAATGATGTAGCTATGTGAGCACATGCATCATCGCAAACACTTCTTAATTTTATCACGAATAGGAGCTATACTTTTTGAATAATGATCCAAGGTATTTTCATCAGGAAAGATGTATTAATATTGTTTCATTCTCAAAAACAATCCTGGAATTGTTCATGCTGAATTGTTTCATCATCTTTAGTGGAGTCAACTAATTCAAATAAATAAAAATGATATATTTTACCCTGTATATATAAATATGTATGCATGGTGATATTATATATAAATACATTATATATATATATATATATATATATATATATATATATTCAAAATGGTATTATATCAGTTTTACTGATTTCAATTGGTTGACTGAATATAGCTAATTTTAGCCAAATTTGACTATGTATGCTTAATAATAATTCGAAATTCAATTGTTTGGATCAACCCAGCTTAAAAAAATTCATCCACCAGAGACTTGTTTTCGCATTTTTTGTGTGTGTGTGACATGTACCATCCATTTTGTTCATTTCGGCTTGAACAGCAACAGTTAAGTGCGCACGAGTAGTGTAATCTTCCCAGGCACGGAAATTAGCAATCGTCAACAGAAAACGGTTTGTGTCCATTGAATTTCTCTCTTCATGTGTGTACGTGTGTGTGTGTTCCGTGTGTGTGTGTGTCCGTGTGTGTGTGTGGCCCAATTGTGTCGCATTAGAAACAAAATGGCATTAAATGGGGTCCGACCCCGTGAAAAATCACTTTGACCAGCCCCGACAAATTTGTTGTACTCCCACCTCGGTGTCCATAGTTGAGTGTGTGTGTGTGTGTGTGTGTGTGTGGGTGTGTGTAGGCAAGAGTCTTGTCATTAGCGGCGTCTCATTCGCATTGTCTCCACCCATTTTCCTGTCTGCTCTTTCTGTCCGCTGCTCTGCTTTTTGCACGCGCTGCTCTGCTTGTGGCCGCCGTTCCCAGTTTGATTTCCGCACACCGCACTTATTGGCGGCCGGTAACAATGTGTGGTCACTACAATAGGACGGTGATTACACACATACACACACGCACACACACACACACACATTTCCTGATACCCGCTCGGGGATGTTCTTCCCTTGCGTGCGTGTGAACACAAGAGTGAGTGAATGTGTGTGTGTGTGTGTGTGTGTGTGTCTGGGAGAAGGGCAAAATGAAGCCGACAAACTGGCGCTCGTGCTATTGAACTCGCTGCAAATTGATGCCGAAACAGACACCAGGGGTGGAGGGAGGCAGAACAGTGTCAGAAAGAGCTGCCGAAGCTGCCAGAAGCTGGGGAATAAAGAAAGAGAAACGGAGAAAGCAAGAGAGAGAGAGAGTAAAGAGACAGACACGGTGAGTGGAGTAGCCGAAGACTAAGTGCTCCAGTGAGACATGCCAGCATATAGAATGGCAGATCTACTGATGGAAGCTGGTCGTGTCGGGGGTGTCATGTCAGTGATGTCGTGTCAGTGGTGTCGTGTCAGTGGTGTCGTGTCAGTGATGTCGTGTCAGTGGTGTCGTGTCAGTGGTGTCGTGTCAGTGGTGTCGTGTCAATGGTGTCGTGTCAGTGGTGTCGTGTCAGTGGTGTCGTGTGAGTGGTGTCGTGTGAGTGGTGTCGTGACAGTGGTGTCGTGTCAGTGGTGTCGTGTCAGTGGTGTCGTGTCAGTGGTGTCGTGTGAGTGGTGTCGTGTGAGTGGTGTCGTGACAGTGGTGTCGTGTCAGTGGTGTCGTGTCAGTGGTGTCGTGTCAGTGGTGTCGTGTCAGTGGTGTTGTGTCAGTGGTGGCTCCGAGTTTGTCTGCAAAATTGCCCAAACGTGTCCTGACCGAGCGTTGCCCCTCAATGAATGTGGCCGTTACTGCTCAATCGTCGGTGCCCCAGGCGTTAATGAAAATATGGACGACATTTTCATCCCTGGCATCACCTTCCCTTCCGCTGCTCTGTCCTCTGACTTCTTCACCCCTGATCATCCCTCGCTTCCTCTCTCTGATGCTCCCTTCTTTAATGGCAGGGTGTGTCCACGACTGGAAACTGTGTATGTGTATATGCAAAAGTATTTGTGTATATGCTTGCTAATGGATGTCTGCGGCTGGTATTATCTCTATATATCGCCAGCAACCATATTCAAAGATACGACACAATTGTATGAAATGCGCTTTGAAGTACGCAGATAAATTTTCGCCAAACTTCTTACTTATTCAGTTGACCTGTACTGTAATTTCTTCCCCGGAGAACATTAAATGAATTTGAAAGCAGACAGAATTTTGAATAATTTTATTAAATTTTGCCGGTAACAACTTTCAGTCCACGGTTTTGCCACATGCTTTCAGTGTAGCAATAAGCCTGTTTTAGGTAGGCAGTTGTAACGGCTGTATTTAGTGTGCACCTCAACTTCTTGAGGGCTGTTGAGCCAGTGCTGACAACGTCATCTTGGTCGGGTCGACACTGACACGCACGTCGCCGGTTAAATATGCATCCTGTTCGTGCCTGGGGAAGAGCTCTTAGAGTCAAGCCACGCGGAACCACAGTGTCTTTACCGGGACATTAGCCGGGACCATTTTGAATGTTGTTTGGCAAGCAAATGGCGGCATAAATTGATGAGTTGACGCCTTAATGGAACTGTGGCGAACGCTTTTGCGCGAGCGTGTGTGTGTGTGTGTGTGTGTGTGTGCGTGTGTGTTTATGCTTGTGTGTGCTACTGTGCTGATAACATGTGTATTTTTGGATCGTTTGCACAGGCGAAATGGTGCGTGTCAGCAACAAAATGGCATCTGAGATTGCGTCGTTGCTTTTCTGTGATGTCAGTTATGCACATAGCGGGCGGGCATGCAAATGCAAGCTATATTTAGACCCGCACATGTGCCCCAACAGCTCAAACAGACTACAACATCAGGAAATATTTTTGAAACTCATATTTCAAGACGTTAACACGAAAACACAATGAATTTGAGTATAATTTATGATGAGTTATCAAATAGTTATGAAAATGTTTTTTTAACTTAAGGGGATAAAATTGAGCTCTTAGAAAGAATATTTTGACAGCAAGGGGGAGATTAATCGTTTATCAATAATCAAAAACAATTTAAACACACACAGATAAATCAAATTAAATTAATCTTATCTGCCTATTGAAGCGTTAAACCACCTTCATTCTTGTGTATCACATTTTCATATACACATTACCTTTCGTAATCACATACTTTTCATCAAAATTATGTATTTCAATAGCGCATGTATATGTGGGTGTGTGTATGATTGTGTGAGGGTTTGTGTGTGTGTGTGTGTGTGTGTGTGTGTGTGTGTGTTGAGTTGTAATCGTGTATGTATGGACTGAATTACTTCTAGAAGTTGTTTCGCATTGATGTTCCATTTGAGGATTGTTGTAAGTTGCTGTGTGTTCTATCTGTGTGAGATGGTATCTAAGCGAGCAATTGTTGTAGGAGTGAATATATAACGTCGTTTAACAAACAAAGGAAAAATTGTGATTTCACACTCAAGCACGTTGCATATTTCGGAATGGCAAACAAAAAAATTCCAGCAATACAATATGGTCTAGGCTAAATGTGAAAGGATTCAAGAACATTAAAAACGGTGTTTTATAATAAAAACTCTTAAAAACGCACATAAGCGTTTCTATATTTTTCATAGATTTTAGCTTAGGTTAGGTTTACCGTTCTAATGTAATGTGCTGCCTCTGCAGGAGGCGAGGGACTGGAAGAAATTCGTTAAATCAAATTTTCTCAATATAATGTTCTTGAATCCTAACACATTTAGCGTTGTGTTTGATTTCATATTTCTGTTAGAGCATGGTAACGAAAAATTCAAAATTATCGTAACGAAAAATTCCAATCGGAATGCGCACGTGTGTGTATGTGTATATATTGGTATATGTGTATGTATGTGTATGTGTATGTGTGTATGTGTACTGTCAGCGCGAGGCTGCGTTGTTATGGCAACGCAGCTTACAATCAGCTCGTAAGTCACATTTCTCGTCTTCAAGCATATTCGGTCTCATTAACGGCAGTTCTATGCCTGTTACAAGCGTTTCGGAGCATGCCTGCATGTGTGCGTGTCTGTGTGTGCATGTGTTTGTCTGTGTGTGCGTATGTGTGTGTGTGTGTGTGTGTGTGTGTATGTGTGTGTGTGTGTGTGTGTGTGTGTGTGTGTGTGCATGACTACCAACACTGACAGACTGTATACAGTGAATTACCAGCTATTTTCAAGTATTAAACTTCAACTTTGACTGACATGAAATTCATAGCGCATCAATGGTAGCTTAATGAGTTATTCCAATTAAAGGAGTATATTTGAAAGTTTCCAATCCGCACTGCGTTTGAAGATTATCTGGTTAGACCAGCACACATGCCTTCGTGTGTGTGTGTGTGTGTGTGTGTGTGAGTGTGTGTGTGTATGTGTGAGTGTGTGTGTATGTGTGTCTGTGTGAGTGTGTGTGTGTGTGTGTGAGTGTGCACTTAATATGCATATTGCCGTGAGTGGCGGGCTCATGACATGCTCAACTAGCCCATCTGAGGCTTCTGTTAACACACACAGACACACACACACTCACACACATACACATACACACACAGACAGACAGACAGACAGACAGACACTGTGCTGCTCACAGCAGTGCAGTGTCATGGTGATTTACACGTTCTGATCGATAGACAACCTCCTCTGTGCGTAAACCCCACCGTCACCATGTAACGGTGCTAAAAAACTCACACACACTCACATACACACACAGACAGACGTATTTGAGTGTGTATGTGTGTGTGTGTGTTTGTTTGTGTGTGTGTGTGCACGATTGCGGGTATCATAGTGCAACCGTGATAGAACGTGCGTGTGAATGTGTAGCAATATTCTCACGGTTCTTAATTGACTGCAAGGAAGTGTATCCGTGTGCTGAACCGACTGGGCTGAAATTCTGATATAAAATCAAGCAATTTTCAATCAGAAATACTTTGAATTTCATTTGATTTTCGTATGTTTTGCTTAATTCTTCACTAACATAAATATCCCAGACCAAAGAATTATTTCTCAAACCTTCATTTTCTCTACGTCTTTTGGGCGCTTCTAGTGCATGGGGCCACCGCGGAGTGGTAATAGTGTTTGCACTCTTATCATGCTACTGGTAATAATGATTACAGCCAATCCCTGTCAGTTGGAATTGAGCCAATTTTAGCTGTCATTTTCATAAAACGGTAGGCTTCATTGTTCTATATTCTTATTATCTGTTCGTGTATTTTCTTAAAAATAAATACTTAGGCATTGTGAGCTAATTAACATAATAAGCTTTCGCTTTTGCTTTCAAACTTTGTATTTACAATAAAATCAATGTTTGTATTTTTGCAATCAAATCAATTCAAATACAAAAATACAAAAATTCAGTGCCTAGCATCTCTGTAATGTAAAGTATATTTTTACCAGTATTATTTTAATTTACCAAAAGTTATCGGTATTGCAGAAATATACAGTAATTTATTCGTATTCTAGTAATTTATACTACCTGTTTACTTGCATTCATACATTAGATTAATTTAAATCAACAATTTAATATCTAAAACACTAAATTGATCACTAAAGACTAAACACTAATCTCAGGATGACTTGGATTAAATTTTAGATGGATTTATTTTTTATTTAGGCTTAAGCAGAATATGAAATGAATTAAAATGGTGCCTGTCTTATTAAGGGCAGCCGACTGTTAATTTCACCCAAACACCAAGAGCTTTCGGTATCAATTAAGCTCACTTCAGAACTCAGTTCGCATGACGAGCTTAGAACTTGCTCACTAGATGGCGTTCGAGTAGCGGCAGCCATAAATTTAGTAGGCGGAGCTTAGAGACGGCGGCCATAAAAATAGGCCTTGACCAATGCCAAGGACTGGCGCACAAGATTTAGCCAATCAGAAACAACCATACTGTGACGTCATAGAATGCAGGGTTCCTTGCACAACAGAGAGTCAGACGGCGTTCAGGTGTAGCGCAAATAAGTTCGTTTGATCAAATTACATACAGTCAGGCTAGTTCTACTTGAAATGCAATTTTCAAACATATTTTGTTGTATTGCTAATTAGTTTCTTGGTTGTTTTCACCATATATCATACGAGTGAACGTTTTTAATAACATTTATATATTGGAGATTTCAGTTGCAATGCCCTTGTACAATTTATGTTTGACTATGAAAGTTCGGTATTTTTTCATCATAATTTGCTAGCACAAACTCACGTGGCTGGAATTCTTTATGATTGCAGGCATTTCTGCTTTGAAATCTCATGGATCGAAATATGTCATAGTTTTCCATTCATGATAAATGTGCAATAATTTGATAAATCTAGCTTTTGTCAATGATAATAATACCTTTATTTTGTTTTCTATTATTTCACGCTGAGATGCTGCAAAATTCAATATTGCCACCATATACAGGCTATTTTTAGCATTCTTGATAGAGTATTATAATCAAATTCAGCCAGTGCAAATAAAGCGATAGCTCAAATTATATTCGACGCTATATTTGGAATTATTTGTGCATTTTGCGCAAAAAGTTTGACTTGACCTTTTTTATGGGTTCAACATGTCTAACACAGAGCAAGTTCATGTGACATTCATAGGAAAGCAATCATATTAAATCTTGCGAAAAAACACTCATATTTTGGAATTCAACTATTATTTCAAGTATGAATAACACAGCTATATGCGGAATATATACTACAAGTAGTGCACTAGGTAGATATATAATGGAGCAACATTATAATATTTAGAGGGCATTTATTCTGCGGCTGTTACAACGAATATAACACTGGTCTACAAGCGAAAATTACAATTTCTGGCATGACGTTTCAGAACATATTTTGACTAATTTGAGTGCGCTGAATTTAAATCTGTTCTTACATTTTCTCCATCACGTCACGTTTCTTCGCTATAGGCATCTTATTTTCACGAAATTCGTATTGGGACAGTGGAGCTACAGCAAAAGCATTGAGTGGAAAAATTAATGACCTCAACGGCAGAATCTGGTATCTGGGAATATGAATGGCATCAATGATTCTCTAGTGGATAGCAAGACAATTTGCTTTCCTCCCTTGCACATACAACTTGGATTGATGAAACAGATCGTTAGAGCTCTTGATCAAAGTAGAAAATATTTTAGATAAATTTGCTTAGCTTTTCTTGATCTTAGTGAAGAGAAGAAAAAAGCTGGAATATTTTATGAACTTTAAATTAGAACACTTGTGAGGGATCAGAACTTTATCAAATCGATGAAAGAGACAGAAGTGAGAGCTAAAATGCATATTGTTATGTGGTACATAATTTCTTAGATAATAAAAAAGCGGACAACTACGAAGATATCGTGGAAAAGCTACTAATGAGCTTGCGAGATCTCGGGCGTAGGATGAGTATAAAAATTCACCATTTACAAAGTTATTTAGACAATTTTGCGGAGATCCTTCGGGTTACGAGTGAGGAAAAATGAGAACGGCTCCATCAGGACATTAAAACAATGCAAGATCGGTACCGAGGCTGATGGGACTCACATATGATGTCAGATTATTGCTGGAGCTTGATGAGAGACAACCCAGAAGCTGTACATCAGTCAATCAGTGAAGAAAATAATATTCAAATAACTGTAATATGTTGTTGATCTTTTTGTAAGGTATATACGTATGTATTCTTATGTTTTATATGCCAGTTTTGTGACTGTATATTATTTATTGTACATAAATCTTGTAGCTTTTTGTATACCTTCACTATGGATATGCAAAATATAATACAAAATTATTTGCTTTGATCATGACACTTTTGATATATTGGCTGATGAGTACTTTCCATAAGAATAGATACTGATATATCTCGAAATCTTGTTGTGATAGAAAACATCTGAGTTTATTTTCGTAATCAGCAGCCCAAATTCAGTCAGAATTTGTTTTAAAACATTTTGCCATAAAAGTCGTGTTGCCCAGTGTAATGATACGGACATTCCGCAATATTTTGCTTGTGGTATAAGAGGAAGAATATGTCAGGGAACAGTTAAGCCGTGGCTAAATTCGGGTTGAGTTTATTAATCGCATCAAATATACTCTATTCAATGAGGCATAGTCAGATTTGTGTTTTTTAAAGTTTATCTTTTGGCAAGCTCAGTTCTTCCACTGTCAAAATGAGAAAATTCCAGCTTGAGTTGCTGTCTTCATTTCGGCGAAATAACGCAGACTAAAATTAACAAAAGTCAACGCACACTTTCACACTTGGAAGAATAACTGCTTTCCCTTGGAAAAATAGTTATAGTTTTGTATATTATATTAATTAATACAGTGTTCCGTAGCCTAATTTTCTCTAATTCTGCACTTCTCAATGCGCCAACACTTAATTTTCTACAACAGCGCCAATAAATTGTAGATGAATTCAATTGTTCCACAAAATGAAATGCTACAATGTCACTAAAAACCAGAACAAATTTATTCGGTTGCAAATAAACTCACGTTTGGCATACTTTTTCACTTGGTAACTGCTGCATTCCCCACCAGTGGGGAATTTCCCACACATGTTACCAACCGCTGCCTTGATATAGATCAAGGGAAATTATCATAGTGCTAATATGTTAAATATATCAATAACTCCCACTTCTATTAAGACTCAATGCTGATGTTGTGTGTTTAGATTACAAGTCAGATGTCAGATAATAAAAAGATGTCATAAATAACTGCTTTTACACGTTAATAAAACATAGTAAATTTGTTAATATGTTGAATATTCAGATGATTTGATATGCGAGCGTAAACTTATTATTTATATGTCATATTTTACTATTTAATATGCAATATCATATAAATTTATTAACCTCACTCGCTCAAACGTTTATTCTAGCCGTTTGTTAAAACATTCACAGGCTTATTGTAGCTGCTGAATTTTAATAAATATTCAATAAGGTTCTTTTAAAGCAGTGATTCTCAACTATTTATTCTCAAGTTTACCCCTTAATTACGAAAATAAATCTGTTCTTATCTACTCTGATGATCTGTTCGCGCATTCTGTAAGAGGAATAAGAAAGAAGTTATGTTCAGGAAAACATATAGAGCATAGCATAGGATAAAGTATATGACACATATATCCTTAAATTTTCATAGGAATCATCGCACTCCTTGGGAGTTCGCACCCTTAGGGAGTGCGAGAGCCCCCGGTTAAGAACTCCTGTTTTATAGTGTGGTAAAATTAATACTATATAAGCAGTTACATGATCTAGACCATTATCTAGCAGTTACATTATATAGACCATTATCTAGCAGTTACATTATATAGACCATTATCTAGCAGTTACATTATATAGACCAGTGGTTCTCAACCTGTAGGGAATTTCTCACCGGTGAGTAATGGAAGGGTTGTTAAGTGGCAAGCTAAACGTCGGACAGAACAGGACAACTATGTGTGTGTCTTTATCAATTCAAATTCGTTTATTTTTGTTTCTAATGACCTCTTGATATTCACTTTGATGTAGCAACTGAATTGATTGAATTTATCAGCGCTGTTGGATGGGAAACGAAGAGATGGATCATTAAGAAGTGGATAATCAGAGAAAGAAGGTTAAGAACCACTGATATAGACAAAGGTGAAGCATATCAGTGGCGTAACATCGTGTCAACCATTGTCCTGTGTTCTTACTGCGCCTGAAGGTGCTGTGCTGGAAGCGTCGGTGCTGGCAAGATGGCCGCCCGACCGATGCTTACGCCATCTAGTGGTCGTGTTTTCATCCCACTGGAATTTGCAGCCACGGTCCACACACACACACAAGCGTGCGTATTCGAGCATTTGCACATGAGACAGATGTTTGAAGCTGTGTGAACTTTCAACCATTAACGATCTCTTTGCTTTCTGATCACAGCACCGAAACACTTCACTGATGTACAAACACTTCTCATATCTGTCTTGTGGAGTTTGCACCACAAGGTAAGTTGACCCATACCTTTCTTCCATTCTTACACATCAACCAACTTTGTTCCGGTTTTCCACAAACACACATACAAACGCACTATGACGGAAAAACACTCTCACTGTCACATTTCCACATTGCATCATATGCAATCGACATCGTCTTCATCTCAGATCGGCTTTTGCCTACTCAACGCTTGCAACATTCTCACAACATCCTCGGCACTAACACACGCACACGAGCACACACACACACACACACACACACACACAAGGACTGATCCTGCTGTAGCCATGCAGTGCGGATATTCAAGGTTGTCACATGATTGTCTCGTATGAACCGTCACACACACACACGCAGTCACAGACAAGCAGACACAGCAGCCTGTGTCTGCCTTCCTGAACAAGTTTCTGCTCAAAACTGTCCAGCCAGCTCGCGGTGCACACAAGAGCTTCATTGCCAGTGTGTGTGTGTGTGTGTGTGTGTGTTAGTAATAAGTCATAAAACAGTAGTTTCCAATGGTATGCCGACGCTCATAGGTACACAGAGCATAAACCTGGACTACGGCGTGTGCGTGTGTGTGTGTGTGTGAGTGTGTGTGCACCAGCGCTCATAAACGGACAGCTGGGCACATACACTTGGCGACACACACACACACACACACACACACACACACACACACACACACACACACACACACACACACACACAGCGCAGGCTTGGTCGGACTCATCATGAGCGAACACGGCGACGCGTAAAACACGTAGAGCGACGCGTGTATGTGCGCGTAAAATTCAGGGCTTAAGCTGTCGTCATAGCAACCAGTATGCAGGCTCATACACCGGCTCATACCGGAGGCATACAGACGCATACACCTCAGACTACGGCTCAATCCTAATTGAGCCATGTTGCGCAGTTTGCAATACTTGAGCAATATATGTCGTCGGATAACTTAATACCAAATGTTGCGTTGTGAAATGAGTTACTATACTATATATTTACACAAGGACGTAAATTGATGCAAATAGGAAAAAGTATTCAGGGGGTAGAATGTTGAATAATAAAATGTATACGCAAATATATTCATGCTATATTTTTGGTAGTGAATGCAGATTGAAGTAATTGGGTAACAATAGTCTTAAGCAATACATAGAAAGCAATGTAATATTGTTAAACTTATCACCAGTATTTCAACTGTGGGAAAATTCCGGTTTGTATATTAATTCTGTTTGTAGTCAATTAAATAACAGCTTACATTTGAAATAGAACTTAAATTACAGTCGAAACTGGAATGCATATGTCTTGAAGAGCGCAAGACAATCTTGGCTGAAATCCTGTGTGGATAGCAGCTTGCTGGGCTTAATTATTTTTCGCTATTTAGAAACAAAATCAATTCAATTATGTCTCTAAATTTATTATAATCTTTCCTTTCTGATAATAATAAACTTACCTATATTTCGTGAACATTTCGTGAAGCATACGGAAAATCAATGACAAGTATAGTCCTATATTCTACTACAGATCATATACTATACAACAAGTTATCGGCCAAATCAAATATGATAGCCCAATTGGAAACATATGCACCCATGGGAATATTGGCCCGGGGCGATAACACAGTGACTGAGCATCCATTGACGAAGCCATGATCGGCCTTGTGAAGCGACAAGAGTATGGGAGCGGAATGCAGAGCGTGGGAGCAGTCCAAGTGCCATAAAGCTGTCAATGTACCTCGTTGTCTGCAAGGACACGCTCTCACACACACACACACACACACACACACACACACACACACACACACACACACACACACACACACACACACAGATGTAAATAGGATGTTGTATAACTTTATGTGTGAACTGGTTGAAAAGTTAACTAAACACATATATTAGTGATAATATTCTCAATATTATTATTATAATAATATAATATTAAAATTAAAGAACAGTGTGGAATGAAAAAAGAGCTAAAGTTATATATTTCTTGATTGCTATCTTCATGCATCTTGAATATCAACAGATACAGATAAGAGAATAAAAGTGGATCAGTAAATCAGTAAGTAAAGTCTTAAAAATGGAAAACATGTAAAATATAGTGAGCTGATTGAATTCAAAACTGCTCACAAATAACCACAACACATACATCCACAATTTACAACAACAAATATGCAAAAACAATTGTTAAATATATAAATAAGATATACTCTAATATCACTTGTAAGTAACTATCAACTATTGTAAGTAACTAACTAAGTAACTATTGTAAGTTACTTGTATTTAAGTAACACTTGTAACGTGTATATCATTCACTTATCATATATTTCCAGAATGTATTTATTTTATCCTTAAGCATTAGCTCAGTGTCTGAATATGAAAACTGGGATATTTGAATACTTATGCCAGGGGCGTAGATTTGTGTCGAGGCTCGGGGGGATGACAGCCATCATGCATTAGTGTTCAAAGTTGACTCAGTTGGTCAATTGCATGATATCCTCAACCATTTTCGGCCTATTCAATTACAAAACACTTAACTCAATGAAAAATATATTGCATATGCATACCCCAGTCAATTTGTGGGAGTATATACCCCATACCCCCAGGATCTACGTGAATGATTACTGAAAATTTCATGACATTATAACTTGTGAGCCATCTTAATATCTGAACACAAATTATTTGTGCACATGTTTTGACAATAATTAAAAGCAATAAACCACCACAACTAAAGCAACATAGCTCCGATCTGATCTACTATACGCACGGTACAGTTGAGCGATCCGGTCAGCGTATACTCCATTTTGCTTCGTCGGCTTCCATATTGTGCCGACCTGCCATCTAGCGGTGATTTGCCGAACTCACGGTTGAATTTCGTCAGCAGAAAATACAATGAGAGAAATATGTTTTAATAGAGTGAGCAATAATTTGTGAAGGTTTTTAATTAAAGTCACTAAATGTTTTTATATATGTGAAATGTAATTTCTTTTTTAGAGGAAAATTACTACACACCACTTTTTGCGTTTGGGTTTTCATTTCGTTTTGTTTGCTGGTTTCTTCGCTCACTTATTCAACCAAAGCTTGTGGATAGATGTCACTGAACAAGCTCAAAATATACGCCAAAACAAAGTCGACAACAACGAATACTGAGAACCAAATCAGCCAACCATTACAATTGGTACTTTAGATGTTGTCATTTTGGTAACGTATCATATTGCGTATTGTGTTTGCACATCTTTTCTGCGCATTTATTAAAATCAATTGATTAATTTCAAATGTTTCTATGCACAAGTCTCAAACCATTATTAATTTGCAGAGTGCTTTTTTTCTTTTTTCTGTTCCTTACTTCTTTACTTCTGTGTATGCGTTGATGATAAAGTTGCATGGAGTTTGCAATCATGCATTTCTAGCGTTCTTCTCCTTTTCGCCTTTGTTCATATATTCTAATAATGCTAATACTAATAATAAAATAGAATCTTTCATCAATATCGTCCAGAAAAATTAGGAAGAGGAAACTCAGTATCGGTAAATGCAAACATCTTCTGCAATCAAATAATGTCGTTATAAAATAATGCTTATTCAATCAATTGCACAATCAATCAATTCCAATCAATCCCAATTAATCCCAATCAATCTCAATCAATCCCAAGATTTTCTTCAATCAAATCCAATTAAAATTATGCTTGTTGGTGTAAAAACCTGATTATATCAAACATAATTCATTTTACTAAAGGTGTAGATTTGTGTCGAGGCTCGGGGGGATGACAGCCATCATGCATTAGTGTTCAAAATTGGCTCAGTTAGCCAATTACATGTACCCTAAACAATTTTCGGCCTATTCAATTACAACACACACATACCTTAATGAAAAATATATTGAATAGTATTGCATATATCCATGCCAATGTATTTTACATGTTATTTTAAATCCATTTTGCATTATTTAGCTACTCTCACAAACAAAAGTGAGCCAGTTGGACAATGCAAATGAGGATCTGTTTTTCAGCAAACTTTAATAATATTTGGTCAGTACTGGCGGACCCCACGCAAACATTTCACACACACTGGAATTCGCCTCCCCTTGGGTGAATGTTTGGTGCGTGTTCTTACTTGTAACGATGTTTGGATGGACAGCGCATGCACACACGAGGTAATCAGGCAAAAAGCAAGTCTGTTGCTGTTTGCTTCTAAATGTCTTGCATTTTCTTCTCTCTTCTCTCTGCTTTCCTTGTTCGCTGACTATTTCAACAACGTGCAATGTGGGCCTGCGTTGAGCAAGTGAGTCCGCGCCTTGTGGCAATTTGTGTTTCCGGCTTCGCGGAGGTTGCGTTGCCGCCGTCATGATTTACGATCTGCGCGCGTCTGCCAAATTGCCGACTCACTCAAAATGCTGCCACAGTTCGCTGCACTTGTCAATTACCGCTGTCATGAAATATCTTCCACAAGAGGGCGCTAGTATCGCCAATATTTTTATGCGCGTATTCAGTAGCTGCTAAAAGTTAGCACTCACGAGTGTTGATATTATACGTTTATATGTGAATTGGGCATAAACTGGAAGACTTCGCTATTTTTACATAACTGACACCAAACCCAATGTTGACTTCTACCAGAATACTTGAAATTCTCAGGTGAAGTATTTTTGAGCATCATTAGAGGTCGGTTTGTATTTTGTGGGAACCACTCTTATGTTATGCAGAGATAATGTGAAATTTATCACCATTTGTGCATGTGAGGTTTTAGGAGCACAAACCTTATTATTGTCAGCAGTGGGCAAACCAATCCATTCAACGTTTTAATCAGAGATGTTTGCTAATAATTTCACAATGCCAATTATCAACCTAAATCCGCGGTTGGCGTCATATTAACAAACTCTGAATCGTTATTGCGCTAAAGATAAAATGGCTCTGGGACAAATCCAACCATTTGAAAGACCAAGCAGACAATACATACACACACACTCTCTCTCTCTCACACACACACACACACACACACACACACACACACACACACACACACACACACACACACACACACACACACACACACACACACACACACACACACACACACACACATACTGGCGTGTTCTGTTCATTCAATACATTTCTTTGTCAATATTTCATACTTGTCATACTCTGCACTCTGGTATTTTTTTCACACGCTCAGCTACCTGGCTGGATTTTGCATCTGCCAATCTGCAAGCGGTCATTGACCTTTCAGTCGATAGCTACCGTATGAATATAGTTATCGGCAGAGCAGGCAAGAGAAAAAGAACAGGGAGAGAGAGGGAGAGAGACAAGATACGCCAGAGTGAGATCATGTGTGTGAAGCTATCGCACACGAGATAAAACCACTCTATTACAGCGTGAGAACGAATGACACACCCTTCATAACCACCACACGACACCACTGACATGACACCACTGACACGACACCACTGACACGACATCACTGACACGACACCACTGACACGACACCACTGACACGACACCACTGACATGACACCACTGACACGACACCACTGACACGATACCACTGGCACGACACCACTGACACGACACCACTGACACTACACCACTGACACGACACCACTGACACAACACCACTGACACTACACCATGAAAGCCGCTATAGAAAGCAGTAGCAATGCTAGCTTTTTGTAGCAACTTTTGGGCTGTAAGTGTTGGATGAAATAGTTATGTTTATCCAAGCAATATTAGCAAAGGAATGGAAGCAACTATCCAATGTAGATTGGAAAATAATTGCTTACCTACCTAGTAATTTAGACAATTCATATGCTATTTTAGCGCTTAAACTGAGGTGTAAATATATAATTTCTATAATTCAATATTATTATTTTAGTTCTTTTCGATTTTCAACATTCACCCGATTCTCTACTGCACTTAGTGCTAGAGATGTCATCTCAAACATATATGTGACATACGGGTCCATTTATCAACGCATCCGACACACTCAAACACACACACACACACACACACACACACACACACACACACACACACACACACACACACACACACACACACACACTCATGATGTGCAGAGCTCCTGTAAGTTCTGTCATCTTCAATGAGATGTGCATTTCTTTATCGATTCAATTTGCTGTCACTCGCGTATGCATACGCATGTGTGTGTGTGTGTGAGTGTGTGTGTGTGTGTGTGCGTGCGTGTGTGTGTGTGCTCTCCCCGAATCGATGGCGCCCGCAGGCAAAACATAGGGCGTGACGTTTTGCCCCTCTGTATAGCCCCTGTATGCGCATGCAGGTGTGATTGCGTGGTATGCAACGAGGACGCAAGCTCACATGCAAACAGAAAAAGCCATTGAGAATGCTAGACACGTTGTGTGTGTGTGTGTGGTTGTGTGTGTGTGTGTGTATGTGTGTGTTTGCATATATATTGATCATAAGCGAGCGCAACGATACAACAGCTTTCTACTCTTTGTGCCTATCATCGTCAACTTTTGTCAGCCGAAATTCTCAACCCCCTAGATATACATACACACGTCCTCTGTCTTGCCTCATCACTCATCTCTCTCTCCTCGCTACTCTGCCTGTGTAACGAACTAGGCGCAATTGTGTATACGTCGCATTGAAATCATTCGTGCAAGCGTGCCTTCTGTGAGATTCGCACGCACCCGGCAGTCCCCTCTGTCCAGTGTTCTCTCAGACTCTGTCATTTTTCAGCTGACGTTCAAGCGAGTGACTGCCTCCAAACAGACATTTGTATGCAAATGACGCGTACATTTCCATGAATTGTATTCAGCTATACTTTTGCGTGTATGTGTGTCTGTCTCTTTATCTCTGTGTTTATGTGTGTGTGTGTGTGTGTGTGTGTGTGTGTGTGTGTGTGTGTGTGTGTGTGTGTGTGTATCTCTGTGTGTGTTTCTGTTTGCAAATATATCTAATTTTGCATGTTTGTCCCCAATTTGTCACTATTAGACTATGACGTGTGTATTGCCAACTGGAAGTTCGGCGCGCTCAAATACACGCGCCGAAATAGAAACACGTATATTATATATTCGGTCGTATTTTCCGCTGTATCAATGCCCATGACTGCGTCTATTGATGTGTATGTTCCTGTGTGTGTGTGTGTGCTTGAGGCAAATTGTCAACAAAAGCTTACAGAAGTCAACACACACACACACTCATACACACACATACACACACACACATACAGACCCACACACAAGCAGACACACAGCTGTGCTGGCAATTTATCTCCCATCGACGGATGGCTTCATGATTGGTCAAGCCCCGTGTCCTCTGCTTGCCCTTCCGTGTTGATGTAATTATGCAAATGTGCAGCGCCTGTCTGTGTGTTTGTGTGTGTATATATGTGTGTGTGTGTGTGTATCCTGACATCATATTTGCGTGTAAAGCTACAATGTATACGAAGCCATTGTTCACACACACACACACACACACACACACACACACACACACACACACACACACACACACACATACACACACACACGCGAGAATGGGTCCAATAATCAATGGTGTACGTTTACCGCCATTTTGCTGCTTCAGCCCTCGATTTAATGCATGTATATTACTGATGAAAAGCTTGTCCGAGTTTTACCAAGTGGCCAATAGCCGTATACACTATATTTTTCATGAATTTTGTGTCAGACGTAAGAGAGTATAAGTTCTACTGAACTCTCTTTCTCTCTACATCTTTTTGGGAGCTTCCAGGGTGCATGAAGCCACCGCAGGGTGGTAATAGTGCATGCACTCTTCCCATGCAACTGGATTTGCCTGTAATCATTAATGATATTAACAATAATATGGATGTATTCCGAATTATACAAAGGGCGCACAATTAGTATCCATAAACAACTTCATCCTTACTTTTATAGCCTATTTGCAAAATCACATCATTTCCGTTCTTCTGAAGAGCAATACAGTATACAAAATTTCATACGAAAATACATTGAAAAACATCTAAAATATATAGAGGCGTTGTGAAAATATGAACATGAATTTCAACCATATTTGTGCCACTTATATAAGCTGAAATAAATCTATTTGTTCTTACGTATTCGCTTGTGTATCTGTAGGCATATATGAGTTTGTGTATTTACCTGTGTGTCAATGTGTCTGTGTGTTTGTGTGTGTGTGTGTGTGTGTCGTGTTTCGCGTGCTACATTTTTGTACTTTAAACGAGTTTTTCTCAACGTGGGAGATATCGCCCCCTTGGGGGCCATGAGATTCTTTTGGGGGCCATAGAACTGAATTTAAAAAATGGGGGGCCACCAGGTTTCATCACTATCCACGAAAGATATATGACAATCCATGTGTATATGGGGCCACAAGGATTTATAGGGGAGTCAAAGACTGTTTTGGGGAGGCCACAAGAACTCGCATTGTGATGAAGAGGTCATGACAGGAAAAAGGTTGAGAACCACTGTTCTAAATAATACCTTAATATTACAGCACACACACACACACACACACACGCACACACACACAAACACACACACTGATGCTTGGTATAACGACTCCGCACACGTATTCATGCGTTCGTGTGCGTGCTTGACCAATGAGTATATACATCCACACATACACACACACACACACATACACACACATACAAACACATACACAGACAGACATACAACATGTCTATGCGTAGACATACACACAGCGTGCAGACAGACATACATACAAGCATGTAGCTGTCTGCACGCTTGATCGCTCTCGGTCCACGTCATCTTCATGATTAGTATGTTGCCGTGCATTTAGACTGGACCGTGTCTATTTAGGTGTGTGTGTGTGTGTGTATGTGTATGTGTGCACGCTTGGATATTGGTGTGTGCGTGTGTGTATGTCCGTGTGTGTGTGTGTGTGTGTGTTGCGGTTGTACGCTATCCTGTCGGCGGTGTAGCTGTGTGAATGACTTCATCATACACTTGTGTGTCTTCACTGACATGACACCACTGACACGACATCACTTACACAACATCACTGACATGACACCACTAACACGACACCACTGACATGACACCACTGACACGACACCACTGACACGACACCACTGACACGCCATCACTGATAAGATACCACTGACACGACATCACTGACACGACACCACTGACACGTCACCACTGACACACCATCACTGCCACGACACCACTGACACGACACCACTGACACAGCACCACTGACAAGACACCACTAACACGCCATCACTGACACGACATCACTGACACGACACCACTGGTACGCCATCAATGACATGACACCACTGACACGCCATCACTGACACACCGTCTCTGACACGACATCACTGACACGACACCACTGACACGACACCACTGACACACCATCACTGAAATTCATTTTCGTATATGATACACAAAAATCGCAGCATTGTCCATGAGTTAGACATATGTAGTGACTGAATCACAAATACAAAACCAATTTAAACAAATGTCAAGATAAGACTTTCTATAAAACATGGTCACTCCTGGAGCTGTGAAACGCGCGTGTATTTGTATGTGTGTGTGTGTGTGTATGTGTGTGTGTATGTGTTCTAAAAGTTATGTTTGTCACGTCCAAATGCATATATGATTCTGAAGAATAGAAGTACACTAGGCTATGAGAATGTTTTAAAATTGACATTTATCGGCATTTTATCAATTCTTTCAACTCATGCTTGTGCCAATTTTTCGAAGCTTTGTTTGAGGTGTATGAGAACATTTGAATTGGACATTGGATCATGGTGTACATATTTAGTATGTGTCTGTGTATGTCTATAGTGTGCTTGTCTGACGAAAGCAAAGAGTGTTTGTTCTGTGCCACGTGACCCAGGGCGACCATCCTTGACATTTGCGACGCATGTGGCGCGTCACGACACGCCGCCTGCCCGGGCTTATCAAGTGTAAATGAAAAATGACCGTCGAACTTGGAGTGAACAGAGTCACACACTACACCGGTGAAAGTGACTACACACACACACACAAACAAACACACACACACGCATATATACACACACAAACACGCTCACAAGCGTGCGGTCAAAGACACATTCGTTTCGGACAAAGAGTTCAGAGAGAGTTTGGGAGACGTACAGAGTATGAGTTTTCTGTGCATGCCGGTCAATGACACACACACACACAGACACACACACACATACACATACACACACACATACACACACACACACAGACACTAGAGCACACGCACGCACATTAGGCATGAGTGGATATCCCAGATAAGTCCCAAACACAACCCATATACCAGTAATGGCATATGCTTCGTTGTCCATTCTGATGCGATGGTTGGCCTAACTGTGTAATGACAAATTTTCACATCTCTGATCCATTTTAAGCTGAGTTTTT
The DNA here is from genome assembly GCA_916048095.2 of Sacculina carcini. Taxonomy (NCBI): domain Eukaryota; kingdom Metazoa; phylum Arthropoda; class Thecostraca; family Sacculinidae; genus Sacculina; species Sacculina carcini. Next base: position 907,249 of record OU696590.1, read on the forward strand.
CTGTATATGTGGCATGTGTGTGTGTGTGTGTGTGTGTGTGTGTTTGAGATTGCGTTTGTATCATACATTTAAGCAGTTTCACTGAATATAAGAATTTGCTAACGGATTTAAGATGAATTATTCTCCTTAGTAGAAGCTATGTCTTTTCAGGAGGCATATTTTAAAATAAGATCAATAAGTAGAACTTTATTTCAAATATACATTGCTTATACATTGATGCTCTGAGATTTTCTTAGATTTCAGAAAAACTGAAATTAAGAAAATTAACAATATTGTTAGCTAATCTAACGCCAGAAGTTCGACATATGCACCTATAATTAGTACTAAAAATCTTGTGCGCTTTATAGTCAATATTATACATACAGATTCACTATCTCAAGCTTGGCTTATAATTGGATACACATGTATATTTTCGTTTTGGCTTATATATATATATATATATATATATATAGATTTGTATGCAATTTTTTCTCTGTTTGCAGGCTATTTGTTGCGCTGCCGACACGCGTCATATCGCGTCGTTGTCGATGATGCGAACAGGCAGCGTCTGCGTCGAAATCGACGCAGCGAAAACGACGATCGACGGAGCGTGAAGCGAAGCGAGCGACGGCTGTATTTTTGGCGCCACCCGCCATTGCTATGCAAAACTGACAGATCAACTGCTTGTGTCTGTGTATGTGTGTATGTATGTGTGTGTGTGTGTGTGTGTGTGTGTGTGTGTGTGTGAGAAAGGGTGAGAAAGAAAGAGGGATGGAGATTTGTGGATGATCTGATGTCTGACGTGCGTCACAGATGTCTTATCTTGTGAGTTCAACTAATCTCGCGCGGGAGCGCACAAGAGATCGCACAGGCGCCCAGCCAGATTCAGATTCAGATAATTTTCTAGCTGTTTCTGTTTTAGTGTTGTTGTCCAATCGAGAAGTAGTCGTTTTTCAGCGCAGCAAATTCAATCAAGTTGCCCAGTCTTGACCAGTTTAGACTAGTTTTGTTTAATACAACATTATAGCGGTGTTTTCCTGCACAATTCATGCCGGTACAAATGTGCTATGTGCAAACAAGATTGCTGATATGATTCTAGTGTTTCAAATTGGACGATTTTTTAGTAAACTTAGAAATGCATTGAGTTTAGAAGCTTTCACGTGAATTTGCTACACCCAAATAGCTGAAAGCTATTGGTACAATGAATGAAGGACAATCAATTTTCAATTGGTTTCAGAATATAGTCCTGTTTTGGTAAATACATTTATCAGTCCATTTCCACAGAACAACTGGGAATAATGCGTTTCTATAGCATTATAATTTGATTTACCAATAGATTGTATATGTCTTCTGTTTTTCATTTTATTTGCATTCAAAATCTACCCAAGCACAAAATCAGGACAGTTGACAAAGTTTGAAAAATTATTCTAATGGAAAATATAATCTAGTTTCAATTGATTTTTTGCGATGCCTTGCAAAATGCAAATCGGTATTCCACAAATTCCCAATATATTTCCATATTATATTAGTTATTACCTCCATAATCACGTGTTCTTCTAGATTATCCAATTCTGCCAATTCTATAATTTATCAACGGAGACGTGCACAATGAATGCAGTAAGTGGGTATTTTAAATTATAAAAATATTTTATTTCGATGTAAACACCTAGGGAACTGAAACGTTTTCCTGTTACTTCAAAAAATATCGAAAAACAGGCTCAATCAAGCGCTTATTTATTACACCCAGAGTTGCACCAGAAATAGAGCAGAGAATGTGAGCATGGACAGTGTGGAGAGAGAAAGAGATAAACACACACACACACACACATACACACACGTCTTACGACAAGCTCTGCATAACATACTCCACACACGCAACCTACATGCCATTGCAAACAAAACTATGCACACACACACGCGCAGACTCTAGGGCACATATGTGTGTATATATGTGTGTGTGTGTATGTATGTATGTGTGTGTGTGTGTGTGTGTGTGTGTCAGAGTGCATTGTTCAGGGCGCCATTATTGGACCACCCACAGAGCAGCATATCCACCTCTCGCACTGTGCCATACATACACACAAACACACACACGCACACACACGCACACACACGCACACAAGCACACACACAGAGATACACACACACACCGAACGAGACAGACAAAATGCGATTGAGGAAAAGTGTATTAGAACTGGGATATGACAGAAATATTAACAATATAAATAAATATATATATATATATATACGATGAACAAAAAAGTCCGCATCATTCGAGAGATTAACAGAAATCTAGCCGAGAAACGCCTATGAAGTCAAAAAACGGGTTTTATATGATTTTGCAATTATTATATATTTCAGCACTCCGTCTCTGCTGATAATAAGACAAATATTGCAGAAAGAACAGATTAAAAAGTAGGGAGTACGTTCTTTGACTCTGCCTAATTTAAGTTTTTGGAATATCTACGCCAATATTTCCACAATTGAATTCAATTTGTCTTGCAGCCTATTAATAGAAATGATTAAACACGCCAATTGCATCCGATCGTATTCCATATTGTATTCTGACTGTATCGCTTTGTGACAAGAATGCTCACTTCTGGGAATAATTGTTTATATAGCAGTTATTTCAAATATTTCTCCAATTATCATCACCATCATAAAATATTCGCCCATGCAAGTTGCAAACTGCAGTTGTAAGTTGCAAATACAAGTTGCACACTGTAGAATTACTCCACGCGAACTTGCAACTCGTCAATCTTACTTGGACACACATCAAACACATTGCCTAGTCGAGGGGCTCTTAATCGGGAGTGTTCGCACATCTAGGGTTCCGATGATAGCTTCTAAGATGTGCGAGGATTTCTGTGAAAATGAATGAAAATATATATTCTTACCTGTGCTTCATATTTTCTTTGTTAACAGTTATTTTTTCTTGCATGAACTGACTGCTGATTTTAAAATAGTTGCGAATACTGAAATATGTTAAAATTCAATGGTCCAATCCAGCAGTTCTTAACAGGGGGTATTCATACCCCTTGGGGTTATGGGAACAAAAGACCGGAGGTATGGGACTCGATTTCTGGGTACTGGCATGACTTATTAATGACTTATAAATAATGAAATTATCAATGGTAAAATTTTACTAGTAATCCGTATCTCAAGTACAATATATTCAAGCACTAATAACACTCGTGGATTTAGAAAACATACTGGAAAATAATAGGATTGGTGATAATTATTTGAACAGTCAAATAAAGGGGGTAGGGACCATATTCGACAATTCGTTTGGGGTATGGACCCATCAAAAGGTTAAGAACCTCTGGCCTAATCGGTGTATTTTTTCAAACATCATTTTCATTCGTTCAATGTTCTTCTCTTATTATTTTGTGTTTATGTGTGTGTGTATGTGTGTGTGTGTGTGTGTGTGTATGGGTGTGTGTGTGTGTGTCTGCAGATCCCACAGAATGCACCGGCAGAGCACACAGTCAACTCGGAGGGAGGTATCATCAGCAAATTGAAAGAATGCAAAAAATAGCACACGTACAACAACGCACAGACACTCATCAATGTCTCTCATCTTGATAATATACAGCCGCAGGCTAAATACCATCTGCAGAGACCCACACATCGATGGCCTGTGTGTGTTTGTGTGTGTGTGTGTGTGTTTGCAGTGGGGGGAGACGATTCTACACACAGAGAGGGGGCTGATAGATGGGGAGGGGGTGGGGGGATCTGAGCGCGCGCGCAGTCACAATCCAATCCCGTGCTGTATTGTCATTTGACACGTTATCCTACCGATACATACACACACAAGCACACTGCCACACGCACATACGTACAATCACAGGGGAGACTAGACACACACACACACACACACACACACAGTTTGTATGTTGCGCCGGCTTTGTAGAGTGTGACACGCCAATGGCCGCGGCGAATTTATTGTAGTGGGGTGGCGAATGAGAACTCTGTCCCACGACTCGATCCAAGGGGGCGCACTGTGGCCTTGGGGAGTGCCACCGCCGTCACCAGTGCCCCACCAGCTTGGGCCATCGAATTACCTCTCCCTCTATGTGTCGGTGGGTGTGTCCGTGTCAGTGTGTATCAGTGTGTGTGTATGTGTGTGTATGTGTGTGTGTGTGTGTGTGTGTGTGTGTGTGTGTGTGTGTGTGTGTATGTGCGACAGAATGCTCATACGCAATCAAGCTGCAGGCGGTATCAAGTCACTCAGACAATGACACACACACACAAGCAGACACACACACACAAGCACACAAACACTCACACACACACACACACACAAGCACACACACACACACAAGCACACACACACATACATACAGAAGGAGATAGATAATATATTCCTGAATTGAAAGCGCTGAATATTAACAAATACTACACAAAATTTATTCGTTAATGCTCGAAGAAGAAAGAAAAAGAGGAGATGTTATAATGATATACAAATTCGATGATGATTCGATTCAATATGATGTGTATAACGCTACAAATGCTTATATTGATATACATATGCATAAGTAAAAAAGATGCACTTCAAAATGAATGACTGTTGAAAATATCACAAATTTCCAGGGAACATGACAAAAAAAAAAAATAAATAAAACGGCATTCGTAAGATTCACCTTTTCATACAAAGACAATGGTCACACACAAGTATTAGGGTGAATATGGCTAGAATGCTGCTTTTGTGATTAAAGCACAAAATATCGGTTTTTATATCGAGTATCATTAGATCGAATCCATTCGGAATTGTGAATAAGAAATTGTTCAGGCTGATCTAGTATGATCTAGTATGATCTAGTATGATGGGTCATCTTTGACAAATTGGTCTGCTGTAAAGTTCCAGATTGTGTGTGAGTGAAACACGAAACTATTCACTTTTGAATATACGGTAACATTGGGATATTCGATATTTGATAAGAGATCTTGTATTTGCAGTACCAAAACTCAATTGATAGCTCAAGTAACCCAAGGGATAAGTAAGTAGTTTAAATAGCTTCGAGTGACTTTTGCCGTATAATTAACTCAATTCAGCTATGCTAACATAAACGGCCAAACGTTTAACATAAGAATATTCTTCGATTTTTCGCGTTCTAATATTAAAATTTTCCACCCTATAAGAATATCAGTTTTGTTACAAAAAAGCAGTTTGGTCTCCTGCACAACACTTCCTCTGATACACCTTTGATTCTCATTAGCGAAATCTGTATTGGCAAAATGGCGCATAACATTAGCACAATAATTGCATAATTTAAGAAACCTAACTATATAAATAAACACTTTACAAAGTTCAACACATTTATTGTTTTGAAGCAATATTGGAGCAAATGTGTGTGTGTGTGTATGTGTGTGTGTGTATGTGTGTGTATGTGTGTGTATGTGTGTGTGTCTGTGAACCTGTGTGTATATGCATTCATACGTCTTCGCAAAAATGTGTGCGTGTGTGTGTACATTCGTATGTGTATGTATGTGTGTGTATGCGTGAGATACCGCTGCCTACAACTAAATGTCTCACACACACATACACATACACAGACACACACATACACATACACATACACAGACATACACACACACACACATTTGGAGAGCAATTTACAGCCGGCAATTGAACAGTCGATCACCAAACTTTATTGGCCAATCTGTCGCCAATACGCTGAAAACCGGCAAGCCGCGCTCAACCATCTACCCATCTACACACACACACATACATACATACACGTGCTCTTAGGTGGGATCTCATGTGTGTGTGTTTTGTCGTCAGATGAATCCGTGTGTGTGTGTGTGTGTGTGTGTGTGTGTGTGTGTGTGTGTGTGTGTGTGTGTGTGTGTGTGTGAAACTGATTTGGGTCGAATGCGTGACACCAAGTCTAGTCCTTTCCCACCTTAAAACGTCTACACCCTCACACACACACACACACACACACACACATACACACACACACACACACACATATATACACACGCACACACTGACACACACCCTCACACATACACATAGCTACATGCATTTATAGGGCAGGTTTTTGTGCGGTTCCCTCCTGCTATTCCTTACTATTGGCTGGCATGCCCATATCACACCCAACAATAGCTATCGCTCCATAGCCACACGGCTTTTTTGCATCAATTCGAATTCATCCACTGGCGATGCCCGTAAAATGTAATCGGCTCAACGACAAGGGTGCTTGACAATCCCGCTTTTTTCCTCTACCAAAAAAACTCGGTCCGCAAAGAGTATAAATCGTAAGCGTAGTATATACAGAAAAAACAGCATAGTCCGGTTCAACCGTCTGGAAACATATGGGCAAATTCTATGGATATTTATGAGTCAGTTACTTTGCCTTACTTTACTTTACATATATACTATATTTACTTTACCTACTGTACTAGCTACTGTACTTAATCTACTTAGTTAGGTGTTGATGTCTTTACCAAATTGACTAGAAATCTGAAATTTCATGTCTAGCTGAGATTATTCCATATATTATACTGAATTTTTAAATAGTTTTTACTCAAGAAAAAATGAGATAATATATATGCGGCCCTTTTCATCTTTCAGATTAAACTTTCGGTTACTTCATCTTTTGTGCTTAAGGCACATCCACTTGAGCATTTTCCCATGCACAGTTGTTGTTGTTGTATAGATTTATGAAGATAACATTTCCTTAAACAATGCAGGCCACTCAATCATGCCTAGAAATCCAGTACTCTGCATAAGTTTATGCTTAAAATATTCACGTTTGCGTCGCAGCTTGTTCCAACCATCCCCTTATATATAATTCACAATTCAACCGCTCACCAGAAACCTCACAAAAACTGTCAACACATTTTTTAGCTTATTTTTTTCTTTCTGCGTCATTTGATGTGCTTCAACACGTTCGCTTTTTATGATGATTTTGCATGTGTGTGTGTGTATAATTACATGTGTCTATGCATATATCGGTTGTACCTGCTTGTTTATTAATGAATACACAATCTACTCTAGGCTTTACCCATGCATGTGTGTGTATGCCTGTCTGTATGTGTGTCTGTCTGTGTGTGTGTGTGTGTTTTGGTTAGCCAACAGCGGTGTAAAACACCACTAAAACCCGGCAGGCTGATGAAACCCTGCTCTCTGCACAATACGCGTCCTCATTGCGAATATGACAGCGCCGGAAAATCACCCCTGAGATGTCTGCAAAACAACCTATTCCAATGCCTGCTTGAAAACATTACCGGTGTGTGTGTATGTGTGTGTGTGTGTGTGTGTGTGTATGTGTGTGTGTGTGTATGTGTGTGTGTGTCCATAAGTACTTTTTATGCTCTAGGACCAGTGTGTGTGTGTGTGTGTGTGTGTGTGTTTGCGTCGTGTCATTTTTTACGCTCAGATTTGTAGAATGCAGAATTCATCGCCGTTGCACAGGGGGCCATGACAGGGGCGTATCTAGGCGGCATTTTCGGGGGAGCGTTTCAAGTGAATGCAAGTTCTTCCAACTTGCTACGTTCACTGGCGCAATCGAAAATCGAAAATCGAATCGACTCCCCTAAGCGATGCTTGTAGACGTAGAATGAAGAAATACAATAAGCGACCCTTCGTACTAACTGTTATACACATCTATATAGATTGTTTTCGCAGACAGGGGGCCAGCACGACTGTCAACATTGCACGCCACTGCAACCGCGCCATTCTGCTAGCGCCACAACTGATTTCCCTCGTGTATCGTCGACTTCGAGTACGAGCAAACACTTGCTGAAATATGAACGCAACTAGCGGTGGTGTGTCAGTGGTGTCGTGTCAGTGATGTCGTGTCAGTGTTGTCGTGTCAGTGGTGTCGTGTGAGTGGTGTCGTGTCAGTGATGTCGTGTCAGTGGTGTCGTGTCAGTGGTGTCGTGTCAGTGGTGTCGTGTCAGTGGTGTCGTGTCAGTGGTGTTGTGTCAGTGGTGTTGTATCAGTTTTGTTGTGTCAGTGGTGTCGTGTCAGTGGTGTTGTGTCAGTTTTGTTGTGTCAGTGGTGTCGTGTCAGTGGTGTCGTGTCAATGGTGTCGTGTCAGTGGTGTCGTGTCAGTGGTGTCGTGTCAGTGGTGATGTGTCAGTGGTGTTGTATCAGTTTTGTTGTGTCAGTGGTGTCGTGTCAGTGGTGTTGTGTCAGTTTTGTTGTGTCAGTGGTGTCGTGTCAGTGGTGTCGTGTCAGTGGTGTCGTGTCAGTGGTGGAGTGTCAGTGGTGGAGTGTCAGTGGTGTCGTGTCAGTGGTGTCGTGTCAGTGGTGTTGTGTCAGTTTTGTTGTGTCAGTGGTGTCGTGTCAGTGGTGTCGTGTCAATGGTGTCGTGTCAGTGGTGTCGTGTCAGTGGTGTCGTGTCAGTGGTGATGTGTCAGTGGTGTTGTATCAGTTTTGTTGTGTCAGTGGTGTCGTGTCAGTGGTGTTGTGTCAGTTTTGTTGTGTCAGTGGTGTCGTGTCAGTGGTGTCGTGTCAGTGGTGTCATGTCAGTGGTGTCGTGTCAGTGGTGTCGTGTCAGTGGTGTCGTGTCAGTGGTGTCGTGTCAGTGGTGTCGTGTCAGTGGTGGTATGTCAGTAATGTCGTGTCAGTGGTGTCATGTCAGTGGTGTCATGTCAGTGGTGTCGTGTCAGTGGTGTCGTGTCAGTGGTGTCGTGTCAGTGGTGTCGTGTCAGTGGTGTCGTGTCAGTGGTGGTATGTCAGTGGTGGCGGCAAAGATTGCATCAAAATAGAATGACCAAATATGGCATCGTCGTTGTAGGGCTTGAGAAATGCATATACAAGGCATATACAAGGCATTTGAGCTCCGTATGACTGTGTGTGTCTGTGTGTGTGTGTATGTGTGTTTGCTTGAGCATTGATATGTATTTGTGTGGGAGAAAGAGCGAGAGTTCTGATTGGTTCTTGAAATGAGACCAATTCTCAGGGGGACCACACGTGCGCCAGTACAAAGTCCTCACATCCATGTGTATGATGGTAGGAAAACGTGCCAGCATTGTGTGTGTGTGTGTGTGTGTGTGTGTGTGTGTGTGTGTGTGTGTGTGTGTGCTCACCAATTTGTGCATTACGGTATATGAGCTTGCGCTCGAGCTGTCCCGTCTCCAAATCATGATTTATCTAGTTTCTCCTTGAACGATTGAATTGTTCTCGCTTTTACTGTTTCACTGTCTAAACTATTCCACTTTTCTACGCTCCTATAAGGAAAACTGTCCTGTTTGATCTTCTGTCGGCATCTTGTTTTTTCAATTTCATACCATGTCCCCTTGATATCTCTCATTCCAAACAATCCAGCCTTTCCGATCCGTTTTTTGAAATCCTCTCATGTATTTGAAAATGTGTATCAAGTCCCCTCTCTGTCTTCTCTTTTCGAGCGTGGTCAGTCCTAGTTTGTTCAACCTATCTGCGTATTCTAAACCTCTCAAACTTGGTGCGATTTTCGTTGCTGCTCTCTGTATTCTCTCGAGTTTGTCGATATGCTTCCTCAAAGACGGAGACCATACCACTGCCGCATATTCCAGTATTGGTCGAATCATTGTCGTGATCAGCTTCTTCAACATATCCTCATCCATATATCGAACCGCAGTATATATGTTTTTGACTAGTCTGAGTGCAGATGCTGTGATTTTGTTAATATGTCCTTCCGGGGATAGAGTGTCGCTCATGATTATTCCCAAATCCTTTTCTTCTGTCACTTTCTGCAATATTTTTTCTCCCATCTTGTATTTTCCGCACGGCCTATTTCTAGTTTTTCCAACTTCCATTACTTTACATTTTTCGATACCAAACTCCATTTTCCAGCTCTGACTCCATTTATAAATTGTATCTATATCATTTTGGAGTGCTGTACAAGTGCTGTCATTCTCAATTCTCCTCATAATCTTGACGTCATCAGCAAACATGCTAGCGTAGCTGCTCACACTATCATCCATGTCATTCACGTATATGCTCAACATAATCGGGCCTAATCGGGCCGGGTGTGTGTGTGTGTGTGTGTGTGTGTGTGTGTGTGTGTGCTTGTGTGTGTGTTTGTGTCATTTATCTGTTGTCTTCTGCAAGAGTGACAATACAAGGCAGATTAAATGAACCTGTTTCTCTTATTATTATTATTATAATTAATTACAGGCAAATCCAGTAGCATGGGGGAAGAGTGCAAGCACTATTACCACCTTGCGGTGGCCCCATGTACTGGAAGCGCCCAAAAGATGTAGAGAGAAAGAGAGTTCAAAATCAAAATAATATATGAATAACAATAAACAATTTATCCGATGACACTCCATAATTTCACTCCTCCCACACTTCTCAATGAATAAACTCTGCCATCTGAATTATGATTTAATTTATGCGAGTTGTTTTTTAACCTATCGATTTTTCATTGTATGTTAACGATCAATTAAAATATCATAGTGGTTAAGCAAATTGAAAACCTTTTGCTGTATGTTGCGAATAAGCGTGTATGCTTGTGTGCGGGTGCATGTGTTGCATGAGTATTTCTGATTGCATTCTACCTCAATTTCATTTCCACAGTCTGTCTGTCTGTCTGTCTGTCTGTCTGTCTGTCTGTTTCTTGATGATCAAGATGCATTAAGATTGTAGTCATACAATCTTTAGTGTTTGTGCTTTTCCCATTTCACCTTCTTCATATATTTCAATAATAATAATAATTTACATTAACTAAGCCCCGTTTCCAATCGCTTCAAAAGACATGCGCAATTGTAGGAGAAATGAGTAGCATAGCGAAAACGTAATGTGTTTAATTCAGAGTGAAATCGTGTTTACACATCATTGCAGCAAAACGATAATGGCGTGTATTTGCAAAGTTTTGTACAGCTCAGATTGCGTTGTTGTGTTGTCAATCGAACGAAATCTTACGCATCGCTGAGCCAAGGCTAGGGGGGCATATGAGGCATCACTAACTCTGGCACGCTCCACATCTGTCTGTCTGTCTGTCTGTCTGTCTGTCTGTCTGTCTGACTGTCTGTGTCTGTGTGTGTGTGTGTGTGTGTGTGTGTGTGTGTGTGTGTGTGTGTGTGTGTGTGTGTGTGTGTGTGTGTGTGTGTGTGTGTGTGTGCTATTTGGCACACGGCCTATCTGTTCAAATATTGAGCCCGGCAGGTGCTGCCACCTTGCGGTGAAATCGGAAACTAACGGCAGAATTTATTCAGGACTCTATCTTCCAATTTTGAATACTCTTCTCAACAATCTATGGTCAAGGTCACTCTTGCTTGAATATGCTGCATTGGGTTTTTCGGGTGCACATTATGGTGTAATTATTTGGTTTGTTTTTATATTAAGGTGAAATTTATAATTTTCGCCCCAAGGTTTTTTATAAAGGTGAAATATATAATTTTCTTCCTAGCAAAGTTCAGTTCTTAATTCAACATCTGACCTCCAAGTGTAGTAAGCCTGATTATGCTTAGGATGTGATAGAAAACTTGCTGCCCACCGAAAATGCAAGAGATAACAACAAAAACACGAGAATTAATGGCGAATTTTCATAATGAATTTAGACTGACCATGTTATCATACACTAGGTAACATATGGAAGTATATGGTAAATTTGATTTATGGGTCGTTGTGTGGTTAATTATTTTTATTGTTATTATTATTATTATTAATTACATGTAAATCCAGTGACATGAGAATAGTGCAAGCACTATTACTCCAATGCGGTGACCCCCATGTACCGGAAGTGTACAAAAGATATCGAGATAGTTCGAGTAAAACGAGTTTAGTCGGTAATATGAGAGCTAGTGAAGGAAGAAACAAAAAACACAAATAAAATAATAATATAGTAAAATAAACATAGTAAAATAAAAACACAATAAAAATAATAACAAGAAAATTAAATATAAACAAAAACATAATAAAGAATAAAAATATAATATATAAAAATAATATTAAATAAAAAATAAGATTAAATAAAAAATAATATTAAATAAAAAATAATATTAAATAAAAAATAATATTAAATAAAAAATAATATTAAATAAAAAATAAAAATAAAATATATAATAATAAAAACAAAAATTAAAACAAAATATAATAATAAATAATAAATATATCATAGAAGTAAAAAGTAAAAAGTAAAATAAAAAGTAAAAAAAAAAAAAAAGATAAATTAAATTAAAAAATGGGGAAAAAAATAATCAAAAACAGAAATGAAATGAAAAAATGCAAATATCATCCAAATATTTCTCAAACATTATATTAAAGTGCATATACACTTTCGCCGATAAATAAAACGATAAATTACAGTGCGTATAATTAATTGCGTATGTGAGGAAAAACACATTTTAGCAGACTCGTGCAAAGTGGAGCCCAGACCAGGTGCAATCGTTCCTCGATACTTTTGAGCAATGATTGGAATGTGGCAGAAATCGCCGAGCTGCAGCCAATTGTTGATGGCCCTTATTTGTGAGACCTTCAGTCGTCAGGTGCAAGGTGTTCGCTGGAAGAATTGTGTGTGTGTGTGTGTGTGTGTGTATGTGTGCGAGTGTGTGTGTGCGAGTGTGTATGAGTGCAAAGGTGTGAACTGAGAAAAAGTACTGCGTGAGAGCCCCGATACATTTTGTATGTCCTACGCCGGCCCCTACATCAAATGCCGTTTTCATTGCTCCATCAGGAAGCACACACACACACACACACACACAAACACACACACACACACACACACACACACACACACACACACACACACACACACACACACACACACAGGGAGTGGTTTCCCCCACACACGTCGAGGTGTTGAGTTTTCATTTCATTTTGTCGCGTTCAAAAGTAAATTGTGACTATTTGCGGTCCGCGTGTCGTGTTTCATGGACAAAGTGACTTGTGACTTGCTCGAAGCTTTGTCAACACTTCCGCTTACTATCAGTAACATGTGAGTGTGTGTGTCTGTCTGTATGCGCATGTACGTGTGTGTGAGTGAATGTGAGTGCGAGAGAAATGTGTAAAATGGAGGTGAATTCCCCCTTACACCCATTTACCTGGGTGTAGCGTCTATTTGTCACACAACCATCATGTTATTTGGCGTATACACCCTTACACACACCATCACACACACACACATACACACCAGCACACACACACACACACCAGCACACACGCACACCAGCATACACACGCGCACATAAAAGACATTGTGAAAAAGATTTGTATGTAATTCTTTTGTACAATTCTTGGTTTCAGGGCCTTTCAACAGTCTTTTTCATTGTTCATTATTGCATTTATCATAAGTCATATCTCGCTATTCATTTCAACTTGATATTCTGTGCTCTCTCCTCTCCTTCACAAATATATTTCCGGATTATGAGCGTATTTATTTTCGAATTAGTGTACATACGCCCGTGTATGTGTGTGTGTGAGAGTGTGTATTGAATGTGTGTGGGTGTTTTGTATGTGTGTGTATGTGTGTGGGTAGGTGTGCTTTGTAGGTATATGTGTGGCTGTTATGCATGTGTGTGTGGGTGGGTGGGTGGGTTTTGTAAGTATGTGTGCATGTGTTTGAATGAATACCACTCATATCCTACAGTGTGCTCTCTAGAAATTACGTACACATACACACACACACACACACACACACACACACACACTCACACATACACTAGCATACACACAAATACATTAGCATGCACACGCACACACACATACATATGCACACACAGTACACACCTTACGAATATCTACAAATGCATAAGTAGAAACTCATTTATTATAGCTCGCTGCTAAGCCATTTTATATATTATGACTATAGTACCAGACTGAATTTATTCCCTATAGATCAGTGGTCGGTATTAATAAACCAACTCCATATTTTCCACAACACCACCGAAAAATTCAATTAATTCAACTGTGCCAGCAAACGGAATAACAGGAACTCACTATAAATGAGCTTGAACGAGTTGGGATTGATGAAACACACATAGTTACATGTTCTGTCCGACCTTTAAATTCCCACTTGGCAACTCTTCGTTTCCCGACCAGTAGGGAATTTCCCACACATTATACGTAACACTGTCAGACACATTACCATTTTTAGCTTTTCTATGCACGTTTTGTGTGCACGCATGTCTAAGTATTTTGCGCACAGTAAGAGCTGATTGTGTATGCCAGTGGTTCTCAACCTTTCGATGGCTTTATGCACCCAATGGATTGTCGAATATGGTCCCAGTACCCCGTATACTTGACTGTTCAAATAATTATCACCAGTCCTATATTAGCCAGTATTTCTTCCAGATCCACAGGAATTTCAATCGCTTGAATTCACTGTACCTTAGATGCAGACTTCTAGGAAAAAATAACCATTGATAAATATATTTTATATATAATCCATTGAAAATTCATACCAGTATCCAGAAATCGAGTCTCAGACCCCCGATCTTTCTATGTCCCATGTTTCCAAGGAGTATGGATATCCTCGGCTGGGAACCCCTAGTCTACGCAATGATTTATTGACAGATATAGGCTGAAAAAAGCACAATTGTCCTTCGTTATTCGTCCGCATCTGTGCTGCCCCCTGTCGGCCATTCTCGCAAGCACTAGTGGAGTGAGTATAATAGCATCACCTTGACCGTGACATCAGCGGTTATATCTCGGTACACATCAAACTCACCGCCACCACTGACACAACACCACTGACACGACAACACTGACACGACACCACTGACACGACACCGCTGACACGACATCACTGACACGACACCACTGACACGACACCACTGACACGACACCACTGACACGACACCACTGACACGACACCACTGACACGACACCACTGACACGACACCAGTGACACGACACCACTGACACTCCACCACTGACACTCCACCACTGACACTCCACCACTGACACGACACCACTAACACGACACCACTGACACGACACCACTGACACAACACCACTGTCACGACAACACTGACACGACACCACTGACATGACACCACTGACATGACACCACTGAAACGACAACACTGACACGACACCACTGACATGACACCACTGACACAACACCACTGACACGCCACCACTAACACGACACCACTGACACGACACTACTGACACGACACTACTGACACGACACTACTGACACGCCACCACTAACACGACACCACTGACACAACACCACTGACACGACACCACTGACACGACACCACTGACACAACACCACTGACACGACACCACTGACACGACACCACTGACACGACACCACTGACACGACACCATTGACGGGGTCAGTGTCAATACGGCTGTAAAACAATAAAACCCAGTTGACCCTCAGGAAAAGTCCTCACCGGCCGTGCGATATGAACCGCAATTGTGGTTGTTTTTTTTATGTGTATATACGCGCGTGTGTGTGTGTGTGTGTGTGTGTGCTTGTTAATGTGTGTGTATGTGTGTGTTTGAGTGTAATTTGAGTGTAATTTATCCGCCGCCGCCAGCCCGGTCCCAACCACCCACCAATACACACACACACACACACACACACACACACTCACACACTCAGATATACACACACAAATCTGATGCATAAAACAGTCTTCAGTTATTCAGTCTACACTCAACACGACACCTTCATGTGGAAGTACGACAGAAGCGCTAACAGTTGCGCAAATCTAGCGGTATTCTTGTGTTGCTTTTGTGCGTGCAAAGCAGTATAGGGCATATCTTTATACGTGCAAAGCGTGTGTGTGTGTGTGTGTGTGCGTGTGTGTGTGTGTGTGTGTGTGTCGTTGGCGTAAGATGTGACGATTGAAGTGGTTTCGCCAACGCTGCGTCGAAAATGCCAAGATTTTGCAGGGCTGTAAATATATAAATTTAATATTATCTCCGCCTTGACTTTAATAGGAATAATCACTGATTATCGAAAAAGGCGTGTGTGTGAGAGAGAATATGGCGCAATATGAGATTTGACTGAAGCAGCGATCATGAAGAAAAAAGGTATGTAGTCAATGCGAGTTTAGTTCATAAACCCCACCAAATAACCGCTGGAGATTCACAGATAAAATCTCCCATGAGATACAGTTTTTGAGATAACACTTTCATTTTGCTATGTGAAGCGCTTCTTTTTTTTGTGATTTGTGTGTGATTTGTGCTGTAAGCGTCAAGTGTTACAATGTGTGTGGCACGAGGCATGTTTTTGTCAACCGAAGCGATTGTTTGAGCGACAACTGAAGCTACATCAACATGAAACCAACTGAGGTGAGCTTAAAAGTTACTTTTTCCAGCCCTTGTCCGCTTGTATATAAGTGTGTGTGTGTGTGTGTGTGTGTGTGTATGCAGGTGTGTGCAGATGTAAGTTTCATAAGCAAATGTTACTCAGAATCTTGTTTATATTTATATAATATTAGAAGCAGTAAAAACGCACAAGAAATATTTCATTAAAAATGTGTGGCGTTTGAAATTTCAAATTATTTATCATTAATATTACGCAAACGTAACAAGTTTCTGCAATTATAGCTGCAAATATGCAGTTTGCAGGTGGTATATTGATGTTTAAAAGCTCGCCCCGAAAAATCTACGTATGTCAACAACAACAACAACAACATGCAATGTCCTGCAAGTAGTTATGACTGATTGAAGCAATGCACAATTTCTCAAAATGCAGTCCGCAATTATAAAAATAATTTCAAGAAGTTTAGTTAAACAATAGCTTAATGTACATATATGAAAAAGTAGGCCTTTGGATTGGGATAATATCTTTGGGCCTATAGAAGAATGCTTAAACTAATATACAGAGATAGCTCACTCTTATGAAATATATATATGACGTTCAATTTCTTTTTATAGAATTAATTAATCTACAAAAATTATGGAATTTCATTTAAGGTACAGAAGATCAGCTGCCGATATGAATTTGACAGATAATTCTTGGTAAAGTTCTCTCACAGGTGTTCAGGAAATGTTCAATAAAATTTCATTCAATCGATAATAATCTGACTAAATTTTATTCTCACGAAAGTGCATGCATCCAGCTTAAATATTATACAAAAAATTAACTTATACAAAAATGTAATTCAATATGAATCGATGGGATGCACACGTGGTAATTACAGGTAAATATATGCTAATAGCGGTATGAATTGAAGCTGTGATTCTAAATTTCACCAACAGATGGCGCTAGGGTGCACTCATTTGACCAACGTGCTTTCCTATGCACCATTTCCTATGCTCTTCCATTCTGTTCTCGCTCCTATTCAGACTACCGAGGGATTGACTGCAGTGGCGGCGCCAGGAATTTTCTTGTGGGGACTAAGGCAAAACAGACGGGGTCTTGGCGAAACATGAAGAACTACACTCGGAATGTTCATGTTTAGTATTTTTGAAAAGCTCGAGGCTTGGCAGATTTATGGAAGGAATTCACCCCCTTTAACTAGCCCCCCTTGGCGGCGTCACTGAGATTAATGGTAATTTTTATATATTTATATTGCATTCACCGTAGTAAAACTCATATTTGAATGACATGCCGCTCTATTTTGCTACTGGCTGCTCAGAATTTTCACAAGATACGGCATATTTTATGAATGAAAAAACAACCGGTTAATATGCGCATAATTATTTAATAAATAACACAAATAAAGGTAATGTCAGCGTACACAAAATCACAAATAAAATCAGTCAGTCATAGTTATTGCCAGACGAGAATTTATTAATGTGTAGTTTAATTAGAGGTGTCGATATATTATATGTGCCGTTTAAATAGTTTAAATAGAGGTTTCACGGCACTTGAGCAAGCACTATATTTATTGCGACTATATTTATTACTATATCGAGGCGACTATATTTATTGATTTATTGGGATAATTTTTATGACAAATTTCATTATATTTATCAACTGAAAGACGGACAAGAACAAATCATTAACAAACCCAACAAATTGAAACATAGATAAATTCACATGTATTACATGATGTGATTTATTATGCATTATTTAATTCACATTGTGATCGGTGATATTGTATATTTAATTGAATTATCTGATTTTTGTAGATTTAATCATTCTACACATTGAAATTGAACGGCGTATATTCTATAGATGCGGCCAACGAACTTGATAAATTAATACAAGAGTATTTATACATATTATGAAAAATTTAATATATAATTGTTTCTATTATAAATTACAGGCAAATTCAGTGACATGGGAAGAGTACAAGCATTATTACCACCCTGCGGTGGTCCCATGTATCTGAAGCGCCCAAAAGATATAGATAATTTCAGGAAAACGGTCTGAGTTACTTTGTGAGCACATGTAAAATCCAAGTAACACTCAAAAACTCAACCAGAACTAATATATAGAAGCGAAACCACGCAATCTCACAAGTCAAATAATTCATAAAGGAATTAACACACTCACACACAGACACACACACAAACACACTACAAATACACACACACACACACACATTCACATACACACCAAAGCGCTACATAAAATACGCAAAACGTTACATCAAACGCATTCGCACAACATAAAATACATTATGCATATTGGTTTTTATTCAGTTGTCTGTAGTGTCGGACTATGTCGCTGCTGACATGTGCTGGCATGTGATTGTAGAGTGCAATTCTGGATCCGCTTGATGTTGCATAATAAAGGCAGATATGGTCGCCAGATTTTTTGTTTCTTATCGCCTGTGGTGCTCTGGGAGCGGCTGTTGAGCTAGTCTGTCTATGCTGCTGGTTGTGTTGCTGTTTTATTATTTTACTATCTTCAATTGTGTATCTTCGTCATTGAGGTCGATTCCAGGCCAGGCTTTCCCAGTCGTCTTGCGGTGTATAATATGGTTTCATGTTGTGACGTAGAAATAATTTGTGGAAGCTTAATTAGGCATTTTTAATAACATTTTTTTTGCTTTAGATTTGAAACTGCTCAGATAGCTCTGAGAGAAAACATCACTTACTACTATTAGCAGCCAGAAGTGGCTCTGTTCTGTGACATTGTACAATTACACCACTACACCACCATTACACCCTAGTACAACACCATCGTACGTAAAATATTTAATATATACGTATATAACGTGATACAGTTTAGTGGTGTGTGTGTATGTGTGTGTATGTGTGTATGTGTGTGTGTGGCATGGGAATGGAAGAGTTTATTGGTCGTAACTTTTTTTCTCTCTGATTCCCCACTTCTTGATTAGCCACATCTTCATTTTCCACACAACAGCGCTGATAAATTCAATAAATTCAGTTGTTGTGTCAAAATATGTGCCAGAAAGTCACACTAGAAACAATAATATATGAATTAGGATTGATAGAAACATGTTGTTTCTTCTGTTCAACATTTAATTCCCCATTTGACAACCCCTCCATTTCCCACCAGTTGGGAATTTCCCACAAGTTACGCACAACTGGTTTAGTATGAGTGATTGTTTTGATACGGCGCTAACATCAAATGAAGCACTAAATGTAATATATTGTTAAAATTATAATATATTATTGTAATATATTATTAAAATACAATTGAAATAATATTGAAATATATTATTGAAATATCTTATTGAAATATAATTGAAATATCTTATTGAAATATTATTGAAATATCTTATTGAAATATTATTGAAATATATTATTGAAATATATTATTGAAATATATTATTGAAATATATTATTGAAATATATTATTGAAATATATTATTGAAATATATTATTGAAATATATCATTGAAATATATTATTGAAATATATTATTGAAATATATTATTGAAATATATTATTGAAATATATTATTGAAATATATTATTGAAATATATTATTGAAATATATTATTGAAATATATTATTGAAATATATTATTGGAATATATTTAGCGAGACCCTTAAAAATGAATGCATTAACAAAAAACAAACGCAAACATATCAGTTGTTTGAAGATATCTGGCGTGTTGGACAATGAGTTTGCGCCTAGGATACTCAAACAGCATATGAGAGCATAAACAAACGACAAATATTAAAATAATGATCTTAATAACACAAAAATACACCATAATGAGTATGTAAGTTAACAAAATTATGCACATACTCACATGTGATCAATTTTTTCATAATATACTTTGTAAATATATTGTATTATTTATATAGTATAGAAATTAATTTGTTAAACATGTTTGTAGTAGAATACAATTATTCAAAACAAAATTAAAACAGATATACAATATAATGTATAAATATAAAAAAGCGAGCAAGTGAGATTAATAGAAAAAGAATGAATTTCTGTGAAAGTAATGCTTGATAAGTATAGAACGGATGTTTAAGCACTACAAAACGGTAAGATAGACCGGCAAAAAGGCACGATAAAACAGCAAAATAAGCAAATATAGGCATTTATCAAATCCGAGACAAACATTGTTATTGATCAATTACTTTGCTAACATACAATAACCAGTGTTTATATACACATAAAAATCATTATTTCAATTATATTGAAATTTATATTCAAATTATACTTCAAAAGTATAATTTTGTCCACGATCAGAGGGCAAATACTTCTACAAACCTGATTGGAGCATTTTTAAAGCGTGGAAGAATAGTTGCACCTAAATGAGGCACAAATCCAAGGTTGTACACATAAAAGACTTAATGATTTTTTTTGTTGCACAAAATGTACGCACGTACCATTGAAGAATGCCTGTTCTAACCAGTTCGTTCACACTAGCTCCGCTCATATACAAATCGTTACATATACAGACACAGAAATATATACAATGTACAAACCTCACACAGACAACCAACAATTAAACAATCACCTCTCTGGCATGAAGAACTACAAGATGTAATTCAGCAAGTGCACACAGGAACTCATCGAGAGTGCATTGCTACACACACAATAACTTTGTCTCTGTCGACACGTGATCCATAGTTTTCCACTCAGCAGATGTAACGTTACCTGTTCTCGGAGTGCGATCAAACATACAACCCCGCCTAGAGATACATCCGATAAACGTACCGGAGATAAACGTCAATGCAGAATAGCCAATATATATCGTATGCAACCCCATCTCATTCATGTGAATGCGAAATCAAGCCTAGCTCTGTATCATCTCTGTATACTTTTATCTGTAAACTCATTTACTTGAAAGTCTTGGGTATCAATTTATATGATTTTTCAAATAAGAGAGGCAATATTTTTGACCGATTGGCAAAATAGGCATTTATCTGGAAAAATCACCAAAATATGCAATTATAGGCATATATGGCATTTTGCCTGAACATCCGGTCTTTATTGAAAAGTAGAGTTGGCAATTTTATGTGATCACATAAAATAAGTTTTCACATAAAATACCGTTTTTTTAGCAAATATAACATAATATGCCATTTTCACTGAAAAATACTGTTCAATTTCGTAATTCTGTAGGTTGCGCCCGAAATCTTATCTTTTTTGTTAATAATTGTAATTACACAGATGACGGATTCAATACGCTATGATACACTCAAACACTGCATGCACGTACAATATTAACGCCAGCAATGTTAACAATGGAAATATAGCAACGTTCCTGATAGCTTCTCAAGTCCGGAGACTATGAACGTCGCACGGAGTACCCATAGATATCTACAGTATGGGTTGTGGTTGTGGTTATATTGGTGTGATCAAATCGCTCCAAGCTAGGTATACGTGCCATTGGCTTTTTGGGAAGATCGGATCATGCATACATGTACTTCATATTTCTATTTTCAAGAATTAACACAAATTGCTGAATTGTCGTCTGTAAGGCTCAAAAGGTTGAAAAAATTCAATGTAAAGTAGAATTTTCCCAGAAAAATATAGGAAGAGAATGTTATGCGTTGCATGTGAGAAGAACGTGTCCGCTGGTTATAAGTCGCAGCTCAATCGATAAAACAAATCGGTTGCTCACTCGAAAAGCATCATATCAACTATACATGCATAATCGAATCTTGGGACCATTGCGCCTCGGAGCAAAAGTCCAAAAATTACACCACTACAGCACCACCTCTTCCATGAACATTTCGAGTGTGGTTTCTCATGTTTCGCAAGGCCCCCACATATTTTACTTAGCCCCCCTCATCTCCCCCCCCCCGGAAGAACTCTGGTGCCGCCACTGCACCTCTTATCGGAGGGTTCTATCAAGGGGAAACTTTTGCCACGTAGTATGAAAATTTCGCCTCTCTAATGGTGGCTCTCCAATGGAATGTCACTGGATACACGCATAAAATGAAAATAATCTATGATACAGTCCAAAGTTTACATATTATATGAAAATTTAATAACATATTTTGTGACTTTTGACAACATATTTTGGAATTTTTCATCACATAATAAAAACATCAAAAATAATCACATAAAATTCTCAACTCTATTGATAAGTGAGTGCACTAAATGAGGTAAGTGAGGCATTAATTTGAGATACATGGCAAGAATTTGAGATACATGGCAAGAATTTGAGTAAATATATTCCAAAAATATCCTGGGTAAAGCACAGATACATTTACAAGAATATTGAGCAATATACAACATAATTTTTTTTAAGTTTCAGCAGATTTTGAAGTGAAAACAAGAGCCACTTTGACCTATGGGATTGTTTGAGGATTTTCGGTCATCTATCAGGAAATGATTGATTTTCAAACAAAGATTGACTCCATCAGGGAATTACGCATAAAATTAGCATTGTAGTTGACACATATACATATTCGCATAAATATGTAACCTTCTTTATCAAAATATAAATCACACAATAACATAAGATCACACAAACACTTGGCATGAAGCTATCGGAGATTATATTAAATCCATTTTTTTAATACATGCACCTTTTGAGTTACATTAGAAGCGCAGAAAGCGCATGGATATATATCACTTACTATTTTGAATTATCAATTGAGCATACTTATTCAAATATATTAAGTACTGGTAAAATTCAGCATAGAACGACATAAGACTCTTTCAAAATTAATCATTTTATAAACTGAAGCATCACAAGCATATGCAATTAAGCAATACACGATGCAAGTTAACTGCATATTAATGTTGCACACGTAATAAATATATGTTCAACGTAAATGAAAAAAATATACGGGGCTTGTAGAATAGAAAACATATGGGCAATTATTGAAGGATTGACACCCGAAGGATTGATATGCTAAAAGTACAAAATACGATAAATACACCATGAAAATTTAATATATATTAAAGATAAGACTAGATGAATTTCAAATATGGCACAGTTAATATGGGGGAAAAAGATGACGTATTATAACAATTATCTCATTTAAGCCCATCTGTGTATTTATTAAGATGAGTTTAGTATTTCTTTGAAATTAATCCGCTAGCCAAAAAAGTTAACAACATTCTTAAAGTTCTTGTGTTTTTCGATCGACTGTTTCCTAGACGCCTCGCCTCAATGAACAATATCCAATTCAGCGCGGCATCCAAAAAACGCACTGTAAATCAGCTTGACAAGTGACGTCACCCGCTCACGGCGGGGTTGCTATGACAACAGCCAATGACTGCTTCGCTCGCTCGTAAAGTACTAGCGGCCATTTTGAAATTGCCTGCGGTCAAAATTCCCGTTCCGCTCTCGATGCATGATACGGCGCCAGTTCTATGCATGCATACACACACACGCATACACACGCATACACATGACATACAAACAAACGAACACACGCATATGATTGTCTTTCTTAAAGGCTCGAGCGGGAAAATTACCAATTACCAAAGCGGATACTAGCTCGTCGCACGTGAACCAGCAAGATTCGATCCAAAGGTCCATCTAATCATAAAACAGCGGCCCGGGAATTTTCCTTCTGACATTTGTGTATAATTGAAGTGTATGCCACGAGTGAGTAGGACGTAGGTATTGCATTGAATGATTTGAATTGCAAAGTCGAAGTTTATTGGTAGTTGTGAGTTTACTCATGTAGTTTCAGTGCTATTATGAAGCTTATTACATTATCAATCTGATGCACAATTGTTTATATACACTCTTATTTATTATTTAAATTTGATACCTTATTTTATTCATCAATTAATTCTTTTGGTTCATTCTTGATCAGCTTTCATCTTCCTGACTAAAACATTTACTTTTCGAACTCTTTTTGTTTCTCTTTTTGCTTGTTTCTTTTGGTGAGCTTCCAGTACATGAGGCAGCCGCAGGGTGTTAATAGTGCTTGCACTCTTCCCCCATGCTACTGTATTTGCCTGTAATTAACAATAATAATAATAATAACATTAGCTGATTTGGCTTGACTTGGTCTCATAAAACTCACCACAAGTAAAAAACCAGCGATTCCCTGGCGACGGTCGATTCTTGAGTCATCAAGAAATTGGCTGGATTTCAGGTGGACTTCAGTAATGGTCGTAGCTGCCCAATCACACCAACATGCTCCAATCTAATCTACATCACAACAGTATGTTCCAATCTAAACCGTATCACAAGAGAATGTTCCAATCTATAACACATCACGACAGAATCTTCCAATATAATCTATATCATGATAGAATGTTGCAATTCAATCCACAAAACGACAGAACGTTCCAATCCAATCCACATTACGACACAATGCTCCAATCCAATCAATATGACGATGGAATGTTCCAATCCAATCCACATCATGAGAGATTGTTACAATCCAATCCACATTACGACAGAATATTCCAATCCAATCCATATCATAGCGGCCTTCTATGTGTACACATTTAGCAGCTTCCGTCTCCATTCTATTCTCTCCTTCCACACTACTTTTCGTGGCTTGAAAAATCCTTACGAAGATTTGGCGAATTTTAGCGAGCTTTCTTTCGTGTTACTTTTTCAAATGATTTGGAAACCAATTTCGCCTCATATATATTTTTCATTAATCTAATGCGTTTCTGTAAATATGGCTTGGGAATATTGAGCTATGCCTAAATTATTCAGATGTGTTTGCTAATGATATGTTCTCACACTGTTTAAGATGTTTAAGCGATAGTTTTTTCCCAGAAAAAAAACTGACAAAATATATAATGTAAGAACACATATTTCGTTTAACTTTTCACAAGAATCCTTGCACCCCTAAACAAACAGGCTAGAATCCCTAGAGGTGATGCACCCCGGTTAAGAACCCTTGTTCTAAATATTACTTAAACTTCTTGAGGACGGAGAACGCTATGATTCTGCTTCATGTTTGCATGCGAACGCCTTGTCTCGGAAGGGAAGTAGCTTCTTTCGAATCAGTTCATTCACCTCTTTCTTGCACGGTTACGCCTCTTGAAAACCGCTCTGCAACACAATCGAAACATCTACATATGTGTGTCTTCCTTTGTGTCTGTGTGTTTGTGTCTGTGTGTGTGTTTGTGTGTTTGTGTTTGTATGTCTGTGTGTCTGGCTGTCTAATGCAGCGCACTTCGCGCAACACACACACACACACACACACACACACACACACACACACACACACAAGCACAAAAGCACACAAATGCATAGACTCCATGGGCTTTCGTATCAGCGCTCCCAAGCAACTGAATACGCTGTACTCGCCAAGCAATCGTAAATTGTGTTGGGCGCGGCAGGTCACGCGGCGGTGCGTCGAGAAATTTACAACGCACAGACGCACGTCTGTTGTGCCGTGCGCGCGCGTGTGCGGAAAAAACACCTCTGCCGCCCGCTAAGAGCCGATGATTTATCTCGGCGGATGCTGCGCTGTCCAGTGCGTTGTGGGCGACTTCGCTCATTTGCATTGGACGGCGGGCGCAGGGGCAAAATGGCCGTTGCATTCATACAGTTGAACCGCCATCGTGTGGAGATGGTTCGCTGCAATTGCAAAGAGCGTTGCATATGATAGATTCAGCTTCAACCTCATGGCAGTATATCCCGGAAGTTATAGGGGATATATACATACCTCGAAAAATTGGCTAGAGGTATGAAAATGTCATCATACTCACCGATAATACTACTGAGTTCTGTTTACCACGTATATTGTCATCAAAATCAGCATAGCAAAAAGTAACAATACAAGATAAGTGTGGTTTGTGTATATGCAATTATATGCAATATACTTCTCATTGGCGTATGTGTGTTGTAATTGACTAGACCGATAATAGTTGAGGGCACTCTGCAATTGGCCAACTGAGTCAACTTTGAACAATAATGCATGATGGCTGTCATCCCCTCAGAGCCTCGACACAAATCTACGTCTTTGATCAACCTATTTCATCTCTGTAGTGTGATTTTCTTCTAAGATATTTCTGCCCTTTTCACCTTATTTATTATTTTCTATAATAATAGTATATATATTGACAATAATTAACTGTGGTCATGGATGAGAAGTGCTCATTTTGATACTCCCAGAATGAGCAAATATAACTGATTCAACATTGTAATAATCAATTTCGTTCTATAATATATCTAAATCTATCCTCTTAAATTCGTAGTCTTCATATAGAGTTGAGCTCGTGTAGAGTGTGGTGAGTGCAATACACTTGGAAATTAATTCCAGCTGTAATTTTAATCAAAATAAACCTACTGGCAATGTAGTAAGCTCCAAGAACAATTCAGCTCGGGTTTAAGGCTTTGCAAAGAGCAATAACTTATTAAACACTTTTGAATTCAAGAACGAAAACAAAGAACATACACAGACAACGCATACATGCGTTTCAAAACACGTACATTCCCAGTGGCATGTGTATGAGAAGCCTGCGATAATACTTTGCAATATATATAGCGTGTTAACAAGCGTGTATGTTGTTTTTTGTGTTATTCCATATATGTGCAAATAATATATATGAGATATGAGATGAAGTGTCTACGCCACACACACACACACACACACAGACATACATATACACACACACACACACACACACAAGCTTAAAGAAGAGGACTTCTGGTGGGTCCAGCAATGCCAGTTGAAGTGACAGATGTCGATTTTTTGCGACAATCACAACAACAGGTCCACGACGGATTTGGCGCGCTTTACAGCCTCACTACTCAACACCCACTCGCCAACAAGATCACACACACACTCTTACACACACACACACTCACACACACACACACACATACACACACACATACACATACACACGCACAAGCAACAGTAAACTAGCGAACTCATGGCGGCAAAGTTATCGGAAAATTCTCAGGTGCTTCGACCATTCATGTTTATTGCCTAAATTGGCGTTTGAGATCACTGTATGTCCGCATGAGTGTGTATGTGTGTGTGTGTGTGTGTGTGTGTGTGTGTGTGTCTGGTGTGTGTGTTATGAGTTTGTGGGTGTGCGTGTGTGTTGGTGTATTTTTTTCTTTCTCTGTGCTTCAATTCTCAACTGTGAACATACCGCGCGACTGTGTAAGTGTGTGTGTGTGTGTGTGTGTGTGTGTGTGTGTGTGTGTGTGTGTGTGTGTGTGAGAGTGTGTGAGTGTGTGTGTGTGTGTGTGTGTGTGTGAGTGTGAGTGTGTGTGAGTATGTGTGTGTATACGACACTATTCAGTTGTAAATCACTCGGGACACACAAGCGTTGACTAGCAAAAAGCCTACCCTATCTGTCTTTCTGTCTGTCTGTCTGTCTGTCTGTCTGTCTGCGTATGTGTGTGTATGTGTTAGTGATTGTATGAATGTATGTACACATGTGTTTGTATGTATGTGTGTGTGTGTCGGTGTGTGCGTGAGTGTGCATTGTCCAAAAAATACAAGAGATGGCTTGACAAAAAAAGTGTCTTTAAAAAAGTGTATTTGGTTAAATAAACATTACTCAATTTTATTTATACTATTATCAATAGTTTGGAAAATTATTTTTTTCTAGGATTTTAATGTTCAACAATAACCAAAGCGACATTGTCGAATGCTAAAATATACAATTATAACCGCGTCTTATGGGATCTTTTTGTCCACTTTTGTTCTGTTTGTCTGAAGATGTTCAAAGCGCAGATATTATAAGAAGGGAAATTTGAAGCCGAAATGGCACGTGGTCACATGATTAATTCAATTTAACTGAAAAAAAAATCAACAAAAGTATTAAATTCAAGCAAATATCTGTCATGCTTTTTGTCAGAATCTTTTGAATGATAACTAAACTGAACTTCAATAAAAAATGTTCTATGAATATTTGAAACATTCTGTGCATATTTGAGCGTTTTTATGGACTCATGCACCACGAATTTGCGCATTTCTCCATAAAATGTGTTTATTATGAATTATCATATCCGCAGCCTAATTAATTTTGCTTTAACGGAAATTTCCCGAAAAATTATCACATGATGTTTATGAATTTAGTGACATTTGAAATGCATCAGTCATATAATAAAGTTTCTTCTAGAATTTCTTTGTTCATGTATTGATTATTAAGGAAAATTCAATCGTTGTTAGGTGAAGAGTATAGATATGCAAACTTGACATTAAATTACGATAACTACATTAAATTATTAGAAAAATAGCTTTGATTTCAAGGAGGTTTTTGTTTGAAAACTTTCAACTCATCGTCAATTTTAGTAGTGCGATAGTGCCTTCAAATATATCAACCGTTTTCGAATTCAACACCGTTGCCACACAGTCGAAATGGCGGCCACTCGAGGTCAATGACCGCGGCAATGCGACGGCCATTTTGTTACCGAATAACTCACCAGAAAGCAGAGTTTGGGAGCAGCAGCAGAATAGCACAGAAAGAGTGCCAGGAGAATGGAGCAGTTTTGGTCCAGAGCACAGACACCAAGCTTGCATTCAATAGCGTATCTATACTCACATGTATAGTATACTCGCATAACATTGTAATTTTATATGAAACACAATGATAATAATTCATATATATGTGCACATATGCGTGTGTATACAAATGTGTATGTGGATACAAATGCGGATACATATTTACTTAAAATCTGGCCTGACACAACTAAAACACTTAGTTTAAAGATAATTATGTATTCATACCATATATTAATGATCAGTGGAGCTAAATATATTAATGTGTGGTTTATTGGTGAACAAAAAATAGCAGAATGTTTTGTTTGTGCTTTCATTGAAGACTTCAAGAGGTCAAATAAACTTCACCAAGATACAACTCTGATGTTGAAGGTATCTAGCCGAAAATTAAGGCAGACTACACAATAGTCAAGTGGAATATATGCTAGGGATGCTTTTCCTAAGGCAAATAGGTGTTCAAAAACTTCAACAACAATATATTACATTCCTAATTTAATTAAGCCAATTCAATATTATTCTATTTTTTATGAATTTCAAGTGCGTGTGGCAACAAAAACAATTATTCCATAAGACTAACGTTAGTTAAAAAAACTAAAAACAATATCGCAATTCCGCATGTCATATAATATTACAGTATTAGAATATAGAATACAGAAATATAGAAATACGTACTAGAATATAGAAAATATAATAATATCCTATACTGTATATATAATTTTGCAATAAAACTACACAAAAACAAAAATATAATTTATATAAAAGTGACAAATGGGTGTATTAGTACGCACTTTTCACTTCTATATAGAGTAAATTTTTGTTTTTGTGTAATTTTATTGCAAAATTCTATTTTTGTACGTGTTCAAGCTGTAGTATTTGGTTGCAGTGTAAGTTTTCACCAATGTAATTGGTGGTTAGCTAGGCTTCACTCATTTAACTATTTGAATATATTTGCTAGTCGTTTGTGACTGTTTTCTCTGATATCCCACTTCTTAATGAGACAACACTGCATCCTGCACGACAACGCTGATAAATGCAATGCATTCAGGTGTTCATGTCATTCCTGACGGTAAAAATAAATTGTCGATTATCTTCCTGTTTATAAGCACACGACGAACTGTTGATGAGCACATCATACATGTGAAGTGCAACATCTGTGAAGACACACATAGAAACCTATCCCAATCGCAAGACACAAAAAGTTAAACTCAGTCATTTTTAACGGCTTAATTTGTAGGAATTTTTAACATATATTCAAAGATTTTCAGCTAGTACAAAATAGAAATTATGAATGTATGAATTTCACGTATGCTGTTATGTTGAAAACAGGCACCACTCTGTGCGTATACCAAAGGTATGCAGACTCATAATCAGCGGTATACCTTGAGTATACGTAACAGCGTAGTGCGTGTATAAACAGCAATGGAAAAAACGCCTTAGTATGCTGCAAACTTATATATATTCTACGTACAGAGGTGCCTGACAAGACTAGGCACACTGCTAGCGCGTCTGACACGACAGGAAGAATAAATGGCCGCTATGGCGTTGTTGCATACGAGATGTGAGTAAGTGTGTGCGTGTTGTGGAGCGGTGGGCGTGGTTTAATCGGCCCCGCCCAATCAGAGCTCACGCGCCGACTGGTTTATTGACCCCCACTGAAATGGTCTCGGACATTGGTTTTGGACACTGGTGGCGTGTTTGGTGGCGTGTTTGGTGGCGTGTTCGGTGGCGTGTTTGGTGGCGTGTTTGGTGGTGTGTTTGGTGGCGTGTTTGGTGGCGTGTTTGGTGGCGTGTTTGGTGGCGTGTTTGGTGGTGTGTTTGGTGGCGTGTTATGTTTTGAAATTGTATTGGAATTTGGAAATGTCAGTGAATCCACACATGTAGCCTTCCATATTAAATGTATATAATATCTCAGATAGATACTTCCAGATGCGGATCCAGAGTGCAATTTTGGGGGGCTAAATTATTGTCGGGAGGGGGCTGAAGAACTTTTCCAATGGTATATATATACATTTACAAACGCTTTATGCACAAATATGTTTTGCGATAATGCTTATATCAACAAACTCTACAGATACTTTCCCATGATCACTTCTTAGTGAATATTTTGGTTGTGAGGAGTTGATTGAAGCATTTGGGGGGGATTCAGCCCCCTGAGCCCCCCTTTGGTTGCATTAGTGAATACTTCGTCCATAATCTTAGCTTGACTGAACAGACTTTATTTCTGTCTCTTTGAAGCATTTCTATATATAATCAACTAGCATGAAAGGAAAAACGGCAAATATAAAAATCAAGTTTGAGGAATATTTGACGGTAAGAATATGGCAAGATTTTGCAATGTTTTTGTGGTGGAGGGATGATGATATGCAAGGAAATAGAAATATGCATTAGTAATTATCCTGATATTTTGCTGAGTAATATTTTTTATATTCTTGATATCCCGCTCGGTTAGTGATATTTTTGTTTTTGATATATTTCAATAAATCAATTCGGCTAATTGGGCTGCTTTCGGAGCATATTGGCACTAGGAAACACGCTCCAGAACAGTCATCAACACAACCATCATTTGCTGTTATTTTCACGTCTTTTTGCTATCTGTCAATCTAACGAGATATATTTCGCATATCTGCTTATTGGCAATCAATCCTGGAAGTTTAATTTGGTCTCATTCCGTCTGTATTTTTGCTTACTTGATATTTATTGTAACCAAATATATTTTAAGAGTTTCATACAAACAACACAAGCGTATTATGCCCAAAATTTTATATGCGCTTTTCAGTATATTTAACATATCAAAAACATATTAATATTTATCATTATTTCTGAAATTTCGTCTTCTAGTGTAGGTTATTTCTTCTCGCGGAAGTTTAGAATTGGTGAAATGCTTCTATTGGAAGTGTTGAGGCTGAATGTTTTCGCGTCAAAGAATATTTAGAGGCCGTGTTTTTTAGAGCCGTCTAAATTCACAGTCACGAAGATAAGGAAGAAACTCGCATGACTGTGAAGTTATATAAAACTTACCCTATACCAAACACAAAAGCGACAATCATAGCACAAAACAAACGAAATGGATAAACACGAAAAATACATAAGAATAGAATACATAAGAATACATACGTATAATATAAAATAAAATACATAAGATACATAAAATACATAAGAATAACATAAGAATACATACGTATATACCTTACAAAAAATCAACGGCATATTACAGTTATTTGAATGTTATTTTCTTCACTGATTGACTGATGTACAGCTTCTGGGTTGTCTCTCATCAAGCTCCAGCAATAATCTGACATCATATGTGAGTCCCATCAGCCTTGCTACCGATCTTGCATTGTTTTAATGTCCTGATGGAGCCGTTCTCATTTTTCCTCACTCGTAACCCGAAGGATATCCGCAAAATTGTCTAAATAACTGTGAAAATGGTGAATGTGTATACTCACACTACGCCCAAGATCTCGCAAGCTCATTAGTAGCTTTTCCACGATATATTCGTAGTTGTCCGCTTTCTTATTCTCTAAGAAATTCTGTACCACATTACAATATCCAGTTTAAGCTCTCACTTTTGTCTCATTCATCGATTTGATAAAGTTCTGAACCCTCATAAGTGTTTTAATTTGAAGTTCAGAAAATAATCCACCCTTTTTCTTCTCTTCACTAATATCAGGGAAAACTGAAGAAATATATCTAAAACATTATCCTCTTTGATCAAGAGCTATAACGATTGCTTCATTAATCCAAGTTTTATGTGCAAGGGAGGAAATACAATTTGCTTCCTATCCACTAGAGAATCATTGATGATATTCGTATTCCCAGATAGCAGATTCTGTTGTTGAGGTCATTAATTTTTCCACTCAATGCGTTGCTGTAGCTCTACTGTCCCAATACGAAATTTGTGAAAATAAGATACGTACAATAAGATACCTACTGATTTTGCTGGACTCCGTGGTGTAGTGGTAGCACACCCGCCTCACAAGCGGGAAGTCCGTGGCTCGAAGCCCGGCGGAGGAGAATTTCTTTGGGCTAATGCTATAATTGAACTGTTCCTAACCACCCAGCAGTAAATTATGATATCAGATGTCAGTCATGTGTTGTGTCATGCAATCTGGAGAGGTGGCTCTCTGATACGTATTCCGTCCTTGTGGCGACATAGCGTGGAGAGGGCTGGTTCTGCGGTGGCAGCGAGCTGCACGGGACACACCTGTGTGCTCATAAGCTTCGACTTCTTCCCGTGTAGCAGCTGCCACTTGAGTTTGCCTTTAACCTTTAACATTTAGTAGTTATGTAGCAATATCTCGGAGATGTGGCCCTGTTGTTCACAAGAATGATGTATCAGCGGAAATCACAGTACGTCATTGATATAGTCACGTTCTTCCGTTGACAAATTAATTGCATTTTATTTCAGCAGCTGGGCATTGGAGGAGCAACAGATGGACTGACGTGATGCGTGAAAATGTGTTTTCTCTGTGCAAGTGTAAGATGCAACACATTTTGGTTTTTCAAGCTTCTGCGTTATCGTGTATGAATGTTTTGTATGTAGCAGTCGTATGCTGAATGTAGCATGCATGTATATATGTATATAGGTTGTAGGTAGAATGCTTGTTGCATGTATGTACAATTCACTTTTGCTAGAGTGCCATGTAGTAGTGAGACTTTGTAAAAATGGTCGTATTTTCTCAACGAAAGCGCCTCTTTTTATAAATACAACTTTATTTTCTAAATATATCAATCAGTTTCAGTCCGACGCCTTCAAAAATCGCCGGCTGGCCCATCTATATTTTATGGCGGGCTTCAAGCATCTTGTTGTCTAAACGATCGCACGCTTGCATCACACCAGATCTTCCATTATTCTTCTGCATGACCTTCTTGATGCTGGTCCATGCGCTGGCTTCTTCAAACAAAACTATTTCCTCCTCGATATTTATATCATCGAATTCGCTTCCCACCGGCTGTTCGTAGTGCAGCATTTCCTCTTCAATATCTTCCAGCATAAAGCACCCACCAGTCGCAAAGTGATGGTCGACTTCATGAAAGTCAGAAAGCTCGATTTCTTTGTTTCCGTGAATCTTTCCTTAAGAAGGCAGAATCATCCGGTTCAAGTAGGATGTCTTGTTCGGCACACTTGACCTTCGCAAAACAGTTCCTTATCGTCTACAAAAGTTACATAGTAGCAGTATTATGGGTGACATAGTAAATTGATTTTATATATAAATTTGTCGGGACCAAGCAAAGGTGGCATAGTAGCGAGAATAGCATAATAGCTAGATTTGACTGTATTTGCTGTCTAAAATATGTTTGTTGTATGTACATATGCCGCATGTAGTGTATTTGTTGTATGTATGCATGTTGTATTTGTGGTATGCTGTTTGTAAGTATATCTGTTGTATGTGGTATCTATATTGTGGACACTGCTCAAACATTTATGACTGAGTAAACGCAAGAATTATATTTTTTTCTTCTTTTTGCTGTAGAGACAATAATACACTGCAAATGTTGGACAATGTTATACTATGAGACATAATGTGAGATATAATGTGAGACATAATGTGAGACATAATTTGAGACATAATTTGAGGCATAATGTGAGACATAATGTGAGACATAATGTGAGACACAATGTGAGACATAATGTGAGACATAATGTGAGACATAATGTGAAACATAATGTGAGATATAATGTGAGACATAATGTGAGACATAATGTGAGGTATAATTTGAAACATAATTTGAGGAATACTGAAATATAATTTCTTAGAATTATCGTTCATTTTGCTGTGGGTTTTAGCTAATGTCTTTTTTCAATATATTACTCTTAGCTACCGCTTGATGGATAATATTTTGTAGTTCACAATATTTCTAACCAAGAAACTGCAATGTGTAATAAATTTAAAAATATGCCCAATTTCAATCAACAGTTTATAATATACTTCTAATTGTTTGCTAGTTATAAGCCCAAATCGTTAGAAGCACCTTCAAGGACGTAGATTTGTGTCGAGGCTCGGGGGGATGACAGCCATCATGCATTAGTGATCAAAGTTGACTCAGTTGGTCAATTGCATGACACCCTCAACCATTTTATGCTTATTCAATAACAACACACACATACCTCAATGAAAAGTATATTGCATATAACTGCATATACACTCACATTTGTCGTGTATTGTTACATTTTTGCCATGGTGATTTTGATGACAATAGTCAATGAACTGAACTCAGCAGAATTCCCGGGGGTACAATTCAATATTCATTTCCCCCAGTCAATTTATCGGGGGTTTATATACTCGTCATACACTCAAGATCTCCGCCCATTAGCACCTTTTATTCTGATAAAATATAATATAAATTTTGCTCAAACATCCGATGACAATTTTTGGTGTTTTTATTACACATGAACACAGACAATTCACATGCACATTATACATTCTAACAGCACAACCAACATTGAGACACAAAACACACACCCACATGCACACGCAAACACACACACACACGCACGCGCATACAAACACAATGAAACAAATGCAACATTGTTTGTCATTCTGCAAGAATGTTGCACAACAAAATGACGTCAGTTGAACATGAGCTGACAGCTAAGAAAATCACCTTGCTTCTATTTAATTGGCATTCTGTTTTGCATATTATGGTGTAGTGTTTAGCAAGCTGGTCTGTGCTAGTGATAATATATGGGTGTAGTTTTTTATAGCACACAAACTGACTTCCTCAAATGTGATTCACACGCACATACAAGTGTTTGTAATTTTGAACAAAAATAATTGACGGAACTATAAACACAACACTCTGAAGGGAAGCGCATTTGAATGAGTGGCTTGGAATATGTAAATATAATTGGCTACGGCCTTAATGCATATTTTAAACGAGTAAGTATTTTCATAGGTGTTATTTTTCTTGTATCATTAAGTCAAAAGCGGGCAAAACATTCCGTACAGCACTCAATTATGCAGTAACTACATAAGATCTTGTGGGGTTCAAAGTACAATGAAATTGTCTTCATGTATGTGTGTGTATATGTGTGTATGTGTATGTGTATGCGTGTGCTACAAACTCATCCACAGATCCACAGACAACTATATTGCACAATAAACTCTGGCAAATTTCTGATGATCGCTTGCCGTTTGGCCTCGGTATCGTTGTGGACACATTTAATTCAATCGTTACATACGAACAAAATAGCTGCCAAAAATCAAACGCAATTATGTGTGTACGCTGTCACAAACTAAAACACCACGTACACATACAATCACACACACACACACACAAGCATATATATATACTGGATTCGTTTCGCTTCAACGCATGTACAATGAAACTAGGATGCGACATTTAAGCAATACGAGGCTTCTGACTGATCGCCCCTTTGGCAAACACACACACATACACACACATATATGCGCTAACACACACCAGCATACATACACATTGACATGAGCATATGGGAACACCTTGGTCCAACAGGGTGATGGACACAGTGTGGGTGTTTGCACATGGAAGACAGGAGAAGATGGCTGGAGTTAGACACTCTTGCCGTTGCCGACCGAGGTTCCTGGTTCCTGGGGAGGTTGACTGCGCTGCTGAGCCTTCTTGTTCTTCATGCGCCGGTTCTGGAACCAGATCTTCACCTGGCGCTCGGTGAGGTTGAGGTTGCGCGCCAGCTCCCAGCGTTTCTGCTTGGAGACGTAGGCGTTGAACAGGAACTCTTTCTCCAGCTCGAGGGTCTGGTACTTGGAGTAGGGCTTGCGTTTTTTGCGAACTGACACGTTGCCCGTCCATTCGAGAGGGTTTGAGCTCAAGTGACCTGCGTGATCAACGACAAACAGTTTTCTGTTAATCGTCCAGCTTCGAATAAGAATTGTCTTGCAGTC
This sequence comes from Sacculina carcini, assembly GCA_916048095.2. NCBI lineage: Eukaryota > Metazoa > Arthropoda > Thecostraca > Sacculinidae > Sacculina > Sacculina carcini. Next base: position 943,735 of record OU696590.1, read on the forward strand.
AAAGATATTTTTTTTGACTCACTTATGCTTAAAACAGAATATATATTCAATTTCATCCAGTTGTATATTGGATAGCAAATGAATACACCAAAATATATTAATCTAAATAAAGAAAATAAATTGAGAAAAAATATTGGCATTGCATTAAGATCAATATTGTACCAGTGCTGTTTTGAATAAATTCGTGTTTTTTTATAATTTAGACATAGCAAAAGAACACAGGGAAATACCGCATAACGAATTTGATCGAAACAGCAAACAGAATAACACATTTGCTATGTCCTGCTACTGATAATAAACTTTATTGTGGGTGTTTATGGAATGCTGACTTGTATATAGATTTGAAATCTTATTGAAGCACAGTCAATTAACATTATCAGGATACCAAAACTTATATTTAGTGTTTAATTATTTATTTAATTATTGTTTTTTTCATTATTGATGATTCTTAATTCTAAACAAAGAAGCGCATATTGTATATCATTGTAATTTGATAATCTAGCCTGTATAAGTAACCGTAAATTTATCATTGTAAAATTTATCTTATTATATAAATGTATAGTTTTACTTTAGTAAAATGTCCAAATGAAATAACGCAAATTTCATATGTGATTCACAAGAACTAAGCCGGATTGAGCTTATTGGTTTTCTACTGAATGAAAACCTCGTTCAAATTTGTGATTCTTCCAAATCTATGAGTTCAATTTAATTAATCATCAATACATCTGAGTTTGCACACATACATCCTTTTATAATTACCATTGGTAATGTTCGGTATATTCCGAAAAATCATTTAATAAATACTAAAATTAACAGAAACTTGTGCTAAATAGCCCTGAACTGGTGAAGAAAAGAATATATGAAAAAAAATTAAAATTATAAGCTTTTGAAATTTCTGTCTGGTATTATAACATATTAATAGAAAATTATGTAGTTTTGACTCAGCTAATTTTAGACGGCTCTCGACAGTACAGGAAGCAATTTCGCTCAGTGCGGAAATAATTCACGCAGAGATGAAAGAAAGATATATGAAATAGAAATATAATAAACGAAAACGGATTAGAGGCGAAAATATTATATAGTTACCATTATTCGCCACTGTATATTTTCTTGAATTATTCATGTATATTTCAGTCTTCTTCCGCTACATTACGTCTCATGTATAGAAGAAAAAATATATTAGAAAAGATCAATGTTGAGAGTAATCGAAATATTTTCCTAAAATTCAGTGAAATTTACTGAAATTATCCCATCTTTATATAATAAGGAAACACATGTGAAACAATTCTAGATTTGTAATTGAAATAATTAATGGTATGATTGCCGACTAGCGTTTTAATGGCAGGTGTTATTAGCAAGCTTTCGTGTTATTGGCTTCAGCCAAGTAGATTGAAATTATGCAACTTCCAATGCGGCTTTTGTCAAAAACTGTCAACTTTTATTAGGCTAATTGGCTATTACATACTACTCGTATGAAAATATGTACTGAGGCAAAATTCACCGGAATGATATCCGACCGACTGCAGTGCTTCGACGCCCGGATATCCGTGCGTCCGCAGCGAGTACGGATCATGATGCAGTCCGGCCACCGCCGCCTGATTCGCCGCCGCCGCCGCGTACGTCGGATCGCCGGACGTCAGGTACGGCAGAGGCTGGCCGGACACCGGATCAAACGCGGCCGGAACACGTCCGTATCCGACGTAGCCGCCGGACGTCCAGACGGCAGCGCCCGTTGCTGCTCCGCCTGCTGCCGGCGCCATCGTCACTGTGGAGGCCGACGCCGGCAACGCACCGAACGCAGGACATCCGACGGCAACGGACGGAGCGGCCGGTTCCTGCGGCTGGCCGTAATCAAGCTTGCCCGACCAGCAGGCGGCAGGCTGAGGCTTGCGCTCGTAGTAGGCCGCCGCCACCGCCGGATAACCGCCTCCGTCGAACGCCGTCACTGTAGAGGCTGCCGTGACGGACGTCGGTAAAAGCGCGTCCGTCACGCCGCCGTAGTGCCACGCCGCCTCGTCGCTGTAGCCGAGCGCCGCCCGCTTGGCCATCGTCGAGTTCGTCGCCATCGACGGCACGGCGTGGTGCAGACTCGTCGACGGCGACGGCTGAAGTGGCGGGACTCGCATCGACGTATCGTAGCCGCCGGCGCCTACGCCGCTGGTGGTACTGCTGTGTACGGCCGTCGCATTCATGGGGACGGCCAGCGAACAGTGCGGCGTCGTAATCACTGCCCACACACACACACAAGCACACACGCACGCACACTTGTGTGATGTTTGGACGTATACAGCACGCTGAAACAATGGCTCTGTGTGTGTGTGTGTGTGCTAGCACTGTGCAGGGATGCACAAGGGTATACGATGGGAAAAGTGAATGCAACAGTGCAGCGCAGGCAACCTACTCATGCAACGTCGCTGCAACAACTGACAGCGCCGCTGCAACCAAGTCTGGGCGGCCGGCAAGCGATTGACATCAGCGCCTCTAGCGGACAGAGAGGAAACTAAAACCTACCGCCATCTAGCGTGAATACTTTCGTTCGGCTCAGTTTGGGCATGAATGAGATTTGGTCGATTTAGTGCAGGCATATTTGGCGTGATATGCAATATTTCTGCACGATTTTTGGGCAATCTGCAGCGCGCACGTGTTGCAGATTGAGTATCAGCTGACTGCGGTAGTCATGGTCGCGTGTTGAGTCATTATTGAAACGTGTTGAGTCATTATTGAAACGTCGCCCGGCCGATAATAGGCTATTGAACCGCACCTGTCAAATGACCACTCAAACAGCCGGCACGCTCGTTAAATAAAAACCACCCTCGCTGAGTGCTTACATACACACACACACACATACATACACACACACACACACACACACATACATATACACTGGGTTCTTAGGTGCAAGCCTGATTACTCAAGGGTGCGAAAATACCTGTTAAAAATGAAAGGAAATATATACTTTTACCTATGATTAATATTGTTTCTTAAAAAAACATATATTTCAAGACATACTTTGAGCTCAATGAATATAAATATTTCGTTATTACGCGGTTTTAATTTGTAATTTCTCGTATAGATATAAAGAATTGAGGAGGTGCTAAAACTGACTGCTTATTTTAAAATGGTGCAAACAATGAAAAAGTATAGAACCACTGAAATTAAACAAAGGCAAATACAGTAATGTCATGAGTGATTAAAATTTTGCACCGAATTTTCTGTGAACATAGATGATTTTTTAACGAAAATAAAACGTAAACGGAAATAAGCCTTGAGTAGCAGATATCATTAGCATATTCACAAGTAAAAACAGATATTAAAAAGTAAAAGTTAAGAGTATGCAGCTTGTGGCAGAGGAATCAATGAAATAAAGGAAGAAAACATGATAAAACAAATTTATATCAAAGTCGCCAGATGTTTAAGTTCCCGCAGTGCGATTATAGACAGTACACATAATTTTGAGGGAAGCTTGGTAAATGCTGGTAAAATCAAGACAATTTTGGATCCGTGTTATAAATGTGTGTTGTTATTGTTTTTATTGTTGTTGTTGACTGTAGCAAAAATATAGAACTCTAGAAACAAATCATTTTAGGACAACGTTAAAAACCTACTGTGTTATGATAAGTATAAAAAATAGAGTATATATTATAAAAATAGAGTATATACAAAAAAAGAGGAAATCAATATTCAAGTGAAGGTGTTGAAGTCATAGAAAGCCAAACCAGTAGATGATCACGTGAAATGTATTGAAAAAAATATAACATAAAATTCGATAAAGAAAATCGTGAAACGCAAATATAAAACTTTTCAGAGTAATTATATTTGTAATGCCACATACCAACTAGCACACCCTAGCCTCACACATACACACACACACACACAACACACTCAGTGAAATAAGAAGTACTTCCGAAGTACTTCTGAAATGTCCATCAATGACTTAGAAGTACTTCGGAAGTACTTCTCTATTATGAAATCAAACAAGCACTTGTAGCGCCATCTATAACGGTTGAATGAAGTGCAGATGTGTGCTAATGTTGGAGTCGTTCAGGCCATCTATACTGTGGAAGCTGTATACAGATCACGTGACCACGAGAAACAACGTGAACTCATAAATCAGAGACGGTTTTGGATAACTGGGGCCTCATACACAAAGTATATTCTCCCAAAATAGAATATAAAATTAAAAAATAAACACCGAATAAAAAAACGCGCGCAATTTATTGAAATTATTTGTAAATACATCTATATTAACTAATAACTGAAATTTAAACAACCATATTTAGACAGACGCTATGCACTTTCTACAGATCTTAACTGTTTGTGCTTTTATGCTAGCAAAGTTTCGAATATTTTGTGAGTCATGCAGATACTCGGTGATGCCTCTTTCGATAGATATTACCCGGTTATTGAGGAGTTTTCCACTATTATTGTTCTCAAGTAATTTCTTATTTTGCTCAAATAGTAAAACCTTGTTGTCCCCGAGGCAATAATAATCGGAATTGTCAATGTTACAAGGAGAGCTTCGATGGTTCGGAGGTTCGAAGGTTCTAGCAGTCGCCTAGTGTTTCAAGTTCCAACACCGTCCTTTCACAGAGGCGATGCTAGTGATGAACATTGGTCTGTATTGTTTCTCTTCGATGCTCCACTTCTCAATGAGCCACATCTTCATTTTCCACTACAGCGCAATGAAAGAGCACAATCTCAATTACAAAAATACATTTACAATTTGAGAAAGAAAAGTTTAGTCAGGAAGATTTAAACTAATGAAAACAATCGAACAAAACATCAAATGACATTATTAATGAAAAAACGAATAAAATGAAAAATAAACACTTTTATCTCGCGTATGCTTTTTTATACTTTTGATTTGATAATTTCATTTGATTTTTTGTATATAACGATATAAAAAACTAGCGAGTTTGGGCAGTGCTGAAAGGCATGCAATTTTTCAACTCATAAAATAACATGGTAATGCAATTAGCAGAACATTGCTTAATTACCATTCTCTTGTAATTGTCCACAAATGAATTAAAATCAATGGTAAATTAAAGTATATTGTATATGATATATAATTACAATATATGATTATTAATATAGTTGGATATCTTATGTGATAATTTTCGACGGTTTATGTTTTTATTATGTGAAGAAAGATGCCAAAGTATGTTGTAAAAAACCCCAGAATATGTTATTAAATTTTAATATATTACGTGAATTTTGGCCTGTTTCCTAGAATATTAGCATTTTAGCATGTATCCAGCGACATTCTATTGGGAAGTCACCTTTAGAGAGGTGATATTTTCGTAGTGCGTGGCGTGGCGAAAGTTTTCCGATAAAGTCTTCCGATAAAGTAGAGTGCAGTGGCGGCGCCAGGATTTCTCCGGTGGGGGGCTGAGGGGGGCTAAGGAAAGATTTGCCGGACTTTGCGAAATGTGAGGAGCAACACTCGAAATGCTCATGGTAGGGTGCCATTTTGGACTGCTGCTTCGAGGCGCAATAATCCCGTGACTTGATTCTGCATGGACATTTATATATTAAAGTTTTTCGAGTGAACAGTTTTTCGATTTGTTGTGTTGATTGAGCTGCAACTTGCAACCAGCGGACACGTTTTTCTCACATGCAATGCAATACATGCTCTTACGACCAGACATGTATTTCTGGGAAAATTCGACTTCACCTTCAACTTTTTTGAGAATGGCAATACAAACACCGTTTGATCAATTTGTGTTGAATTATTCCCCAAAAAAATAAATAGTAGGATATATGTATGTATAATCTTTCATTCCCCAAAAGCCAATGACACGTGCACTTAGCTTGGAGCGATTTGATCTGCATAGCGAGTTATTGCAGACCCTCTGAAACCCGTTGCCATGTTGTCGGACTTGAGAATCTATCAGGAACGTTGCTATATAGCCATTGTTAGCGTTACTGGCGTTAATATTTTACCTAAATGCAGTGTTCAAGTGTATCATAATGTACATAATCTCGTATCATAACAATTATTAATTCAAGGCTCAACCTAAAGAATTATATATTTGGACATTTTTTAATGGAAATGACATTTTACATGTTTTTGTTCGCTTAAAAATGCCATTCTATGCGAATAAATATTTTTATGTGATCACATAAAATTCCCAACTCTAATTATAATATATGATTATGATATATGATATATGATATATGATACACCTTATGATAATTCCCCTATATACGCTACGTATATATGCGTTTATATACATAAATCCTCTATATATACTTTCTATTCTACGTAAGTCGTTCTACATACTCCTAATGTGTCTGTGGTTTCCTCATGGCGTTTGTGGTATGTGTGTGTGTGTGTACGTGCTTGTATGTATGTGTGTGTGTGTGTATGCGTGTGTGTATGTGCTCTTGTGTGATGAATGCTGAGAATTTCATAAGCTGAGTGGGTTCACTCTTGTATACACAAGTGTGTCTCTAGTGTCTCATTTGTCTAGTGCATCTGTGTGTGTGTGTGTGTGTCTGTGTGTGTGTGTGCGTGTGTGTGTGTGTGTGTGTGTGTGTGTGTGTGTGTGTGTGTGTGAGTGTGTGTGTGTGTTTGTGTGTGTGTCTGTGTGTGTGTGTGTGTGTGTGTGTGTGTGTGTGTGTCTGTGTGTGTGTGTGTGTGTGTGTGTGTGTGTGCGACTGTCGGTGGGCTTTTGAACACGGATACATGGGTGTCGCTAATAACGTATGCTTTACACACCAGCACACACACACACACACACACCAGCACACACACCAGCACACACACACACACACACCAGCACACACACACACACACACACACACACACACACCAGCACACACACACACACACACACCAGCACACACACCAGCACACACACACACACGTGGAGACCCTGACCGCACATGACCAAACCAGAGCGGGAAGATAACATGAGCAATCGATGAAAACGACGATAGACGCAGAAAGACAAGAAAGAGTGCATGTCGACAGACATACATACACACACACACACACACACACACACACACACACACACACACACACACACACATACACACACACACACCTGCACACAGAGATACATGTTGTCACGTAGTCGAGACTCGATGAGTGCCCGATTTACATCCGACCAACTGATTTGGCCCATAAATCATGCAGTCAACCGTGTATGTATGCGCGTGTGTTATTCTCTGTGTGTGTGTGTATGTGTGTGTGTGTGTGTGTGTGTATGTATCTGTGTGTGTGTGTGTGTGTGTGTATCTGTGTGTGTATTTGTGGTTGTATGTGTGTGTATGCGTGTATGTCTGTGTGTGGGTATATGTGTGTGCATATCTGTGTGTGTATATACATGTGTGTATATGTGTATGTGTATGTTTATGTATGTGTGTGTGTGTGTCTGTATGTGGAAACCAGTCGTGCTCGACTCATGATATTGTCAATGATAGGACAAACACACATACACTGGCATCTGTGCGTTCTCAACCTGCGTGTGTGTGTATGTGTGTATGTGTATGTGTGTGTGTGTGTGTGTGTGTGTGTTGGGTTGTTTCACGCGATGCATGTTCTTGTCGTGTAACTTGCACACACACACACATACACATACACAAACTCGCATGCATACATAAATGAAGTTAAGAAGAGAAAAAGGGAATTTAATAATGGTATGAATGCTTAACCGACAAAGAAAACATCCATAATAAGAATTTGTTCAAGTTTTCATCGGCTAAATGAGATGACACAAATGAACAATTTCACAAAACAAAAATTATAGAGATGCGAAACACATCAGTTTTTGAAATTGAAGTTTATAAGACAGTGAAATCTCAACTACCGGCAAATTTAACAAATAAAATATAACTACATACAATTGCACATTTGGAAGCTCATATTTGGTTTCATGTTTATATGCTGCCGCATAAAATGTGACTTTTATTCATGCAGATCTCTGATAAAATGCGCTAAAAAACATATTTCTACTGTATCAAGTAGTCAGGCACTCACCAGTCATATCTTCGTGCTCAATTTTGCCATCCTACGCTTCCCATACTGTGAAAGCGGTCAGATTATGTTGACATAATCTGTTGGAACACACACACACACATCACACACACACACACACAGCACACACACACACAGCACACACAGCACACACACACACAGCATACACACACACACACACAGCACACACTCATCAACAGCTGCAGAAATCGTATAAAATTTGCAATAGAGGCAAGCTAAGATAATGCAACAAAGATTATTTAATTTCATGGCTGTATGAAAATATGAAGTTCATTTTTGAACAAGTACAAAGAAGTAATTTTTCAGAGCATCAGATTCAATTAGAAAATAAGTCCAGTTCAGTGCATGATATTTGAGCTTTCGTTGTGTGTGTTCCTGAATTAAAACATAAACGTGATAATATCAAGGAAGCTGGCTTGAAAGCGAATGTGATGAATTAAGCAATAGAAAAATGGTCACAAATTAACGGTCTTTCTTTCGTATCAATGCCAACAGAGCGGTAGTGATATGTTATGCCCCCCCAAAAGCAATACTGGAGGTCCCATTGGGAATAATGATAGGCAATACTGAGTCTGCCTCGTAGCCGAGTGGCTAAGACACACGCTTTGTGCACGAGAGGTCCAGGGTTCGATTCCCTGGCGAGGTGAAACGGATGGGTTCTTTTCTTAGGGATAGCCCAATTGCCGCAGGGCGGGCTTCGTGTGCGCGCAGCCGTGCAGTTTCTGTGCTGGTCGTGACTAGTGATGCAAAAAAAACGTTTTTTTGGTTGCGTTTTTTTGCAAAAAAAAACATGTTTTTATAGTTTTTTTTTGTTTTTTGGTTTTTTTAGAATTAGCCCCAATTGTCATCGGATGTTATATTTTAGTACATCGAAATGAGTTCAATTGATGTTTTGTACATCTTTACGTGTCTTATTTAAAAGATAATTTGATAATAGTATAAAAAAACAAGAGTATTTATCAATAAATACCTCAGGAGACTGTTTGAAAGTGCATCCGGGTCCGGTGGCTTAGGTTTTTTCATTGCGAAAACCCATGTTTTTAAAGATGGTTTTAATAATGTGGATATTTGAAATAATTTGTCAGCATAACAAAACAAATTCATTGAATAATCATGTTTTTTTTCAAAGAAACCGTGTTTTATATGAAAAAATGCAATGATGTTTTTCAAACTGGTTTTAATTTTTTTCATTAATGTACAGGTCCAGAAAATGTTGGCAGCAGATCAAGACAAGCTAATTGGTTGGTCAAGTGTTTTCTTGACAAACGTTCATTTAAAATAACGCTTTTTTAATGAAACATTGTTTTCTAAAACAGTATCTATGTAAGATAGATTTGATTGATGTACGTTCAAATACCTTTTGTATAGCAAGTAGCCTGCTGGTACGTATAAGCGGCTGGTTAAACCACTTAATTTAAACTGTTCTTTTAAACCATGGTTTTTTTTCAAAATATTTTTTTTTTAAACTGTTTTCGTAGATGTAGAGATTGCGAAAAAAATTGGCGGCAGATCAAGGAAATTTGAACCAAATTAACTGTTTTTTTATTAGTAACCTCTTTTTAGAACTGGTTTTATGGATGATGGTTTCTTTGATGTAGTTATTTGTGTTCAAATACCTTTTTGTACATCAAATATATTTCCTTAGTTGTTTTTTTCCTACACGAAAATATTGTCCGTTTTTCTGGTCCGTTGCCACTGCGACCCGCTTTTATTCGTAGTCTCATTAGGGGCACTAAGTTTGTGTACATATTTGTAGTATTTGTGTAAATATTTGCAGTGTTCGTACTCCTATATTTGCAAATAATTGGTCTGCTGAATGAAATGATGAAACTTATTATAACCAACGTAGTTCATTTCTGGTAGGAAAAAGGTAATATGTGAAAAATAATAAAAAAGTATGCCACCTGTTTTTTTTAAAACAGTTTCAGATTTTAGCATAAAAACGGATCTCAAACCCTGCTTTCTTACACAATGATTAACTCAATAATTGAATGCAAAACTGTACTGTACATAGAAGTGCCGCACAGTACTGTACAATCAATGATATTAGGGCTTTCAGACACATTATAACAATTATATTGTGCATATTTAATTATAATTCAATTTGATAGGGTCACTAATAGCATGAATAACCCATGTGTTGATGAAAAATAATTCATTTAACATCCCAAATATATCATTTCCATAATTTGAATTCTTTGCATGACTCTTAAAAAAACGTGTTTTTTTGGTCGCGGTTTTTTTTATCAAAAAAAAACTTTTTATAAAAAAAAATTGTCGGTTTTTTTGAGGTCGCATCTCTAGTCGTGACTGCGAAAACCTGTGTGAAGGCCGGACCTGCGGTGTGCTAGCCGGGGCCGTGAGGCTTTGCCACCGCAAAATTACACGCGAACACAGCCTTCTCTACTGCTGTTCTTAAATGGCTAATTATATTATATATTGTGAATAAATTTATATTATTTTAGATATACGACTTTGGAAAAATACAGTTTCAAACAGCCCCTCGATGTCTGTTAATCTGGGGACATTTACTCGTTACTTCATGATAAATGGCAATATCATGCGCGAGACTTAACACTCGGGGCCCTGCACGGGGGGGGGGGGGGGTTCGGGGGGCGATTGCTACGACTATGGATCTCAATGTCCTATCGATATAAATCTGACACAAGTAATGAAATATAATAACACAGGTTATGAAATATATTGCAAAATTTTAATGTGGTCATTTTTCTGGAACTATCAGAATGATACGATTTGCTTGTGTTTTTTATGACAATTTTTTGTGTAATAAGATTTATATTTGTATAACATACGTTGAAAACTCACTGGTCGAAATAGCTTATCTCTGAGACTCTTTTCTTACAGAAAAAATACTTCTATATGTGCTTCTATAATTAGAATAGATACTCAACTCTCTCAGGGAAATTTGAATACATTTTATAATTTGTGTATTATTTAACTGTAGTTCTTGTGTGTTAGATTTAATCTACTTGTTGCATTCGTGTTGCATGTATCATGAAGCTTGACGTGGAAGGATTATGAAATATTGTGCGAAAGAGTCATATATTAACGGCACATACATGGAATTTCGCTGTAGAATTCTAAAGTGTGGAAGACTAAAGTGTCACCCAATTCCACAGCCAAATTCAATCAGTACAACACCAGTTTGCTGTTCTCAGTGAACAAACGGCTGTGGTTACTATCGCCCCAACAATAATGTTTCAGACGCACACACAAAAGTTAACAGGTACAATTCAAACAACTGCCATCATTTGGGATAAGGAAAGTTTGCTTGCTCAATTTATAATGCTTGTTCTTATCGATTAATAGTGTGAATTAATTGATTCATTCAATTATATCAAGCATAGCAAGGAATTTCTGCTTTGACGCTTTCTCGGGACACGTTTTTTTGTTAAGATAATGATAATTTTTATTACGGCTATTAGTGTATGGAGAACACATTTCCAAATTGAATTGAATTTTTCCTTCTCTTAATTTTGAAATTTGATTCAATTTTCAAATTAACTTTGATGTTTAATTTTAATTTAATTAATAATTTAATTTTCCTTTGGAGAATAATACTAGGCCCCAAATAATCGAAGGAAGTTGAAATTGATACCATATTATGATTTACCTGTTACCAGCATAAGCTAAAATTTTCATTTCTCCATTGCAAATATTAACGACGTGATTATTTTGACAAAAAAGTTTGTCATGGTGACTCGTCAGAAGCAGAGATTCGTCATTGAATTTCTTCACAAGGAAGCAAATGAACCCATTGCCATTCAGCGATGCCTGGAGAAACTGTATGAAGCAGACGCGCTGGATAAGAGCACAGTGAGGAAATGGGTCCGTCGTTTTGATAGCGGTGAAAGTGATGCCCAAAAGGACGGTCCCAGAAGACAGTGCACATCACTTTTCACACTGATGTTCGCGTCTTGAATTTCCTCTATGCTGGAGAGTTCAATTGGTGGCATTCCAGCAACTGTCTTTTGGACTCTGGCTCGTAGTCGTGACATCACTCACCATCACCGGTGATGACGCGGTCTTTAACTATCTAGCAGGAAATTCAAGACACAAACATCAGTGGGAAAAATGATGTGCACTGTCTTCTGGGACCGTCTTTTTGGGCATCACTTTCACCGCTATTAATACGACTGCCCCATCTCCTCACTGTGCTCTTATCCACCATGTCTGCTTCATAGAGTTTCTTCAGACATCGCTGAATGTCAATGGGTGCATTCGCTTGCTTGTGAAGAAATTCAATGATGCATCTCGGCTTCTGACGTGACATCATGACAAACTTTTTTGTAATGATGTCACGTTGTGAATATTTGCAATAGAGAAATGAAAATTTTAGCTTATGCTGGTAACAGGTAAATCATAATATGGTGTAAGTTTCAACTTCCTCTGATGATTTGGGGCGGAGTCAAAAAATAGGAGGCATTACTTTTGATACGACCCCAGTACATAATTGATTTTTGAGAAATATATAGAAATTAGTATTGGCTGACTTATTGGCGTCTAACGGGGCTTCATGAACACTAGCAGGTCCAAGAAACATCTTCAAAATGTCCGCAGTTGACTATTGTGAGGCCCATTTGTCTTTCTAGCGTAGAATTGATGTGAGAAGCATGTATGAACTAACCGAATTCAATGTATTGAGCCTCCAACAGGCTATATATATACATAAACATATACATATACACACACACACACACACATATATATATATATATATATACATAGATATATATATATATATATATATATACACACACATACACATATATACATTTAAAAAAACAAACACATACAAGCCATCAAATTGCACAGCAGCATTCAAATAGTTCAATACATGCAATATGTTTAATTCAACTGTGAAAGAAGGTGAGAATGTAGCTGTTTCGAGAAGGATTTAAGCGAGGGAGAGGACAGTAGGTGAGATGGGAGGCTATTGTATATGCGAGGAGCAGCGTGTTGGAAGGAGCGTGTAAACCAAGAAGATTCACAGTGACAACGAGGTTCAAGAAGGATTTTAGTTTGTCTTGTATCACGAGGACACGGATGTGGAGAAAGAAGTTCAAGTAAATACTGTGGAGAGTCAGGAGAATGCAAGAGTTTATAGGTGAGTGTGCAGATTTTGTGTTGAACGCGATAAGGAATAGGAAGAATACCAAGATCACGTAGATGGGATGATGTGGGATGATGCGGAGGAAGGCGAAGAATGAAGCGGCAGGCTTGATTAAGGATAGATTGTAAAATGTTGAGTGACTTCTGTGGAAGATGAAGAAACAGTGCATTACAGTAGTCAATACGAGGAATGATGAGAGCAGATACCAGAGATTGTGCAATTGATGAATCAATGTAGGGGCGGATGAGGTAGAGGTTTCGAAGGATTAGACGGCAGGTGCCAGCTGTAGAAGTAAAATGTTTTTGAAATGACAAATGAGGATCTAGTAAGACACCGAGGTCACGTACTGATGAGGAAAGAGGAAAGTCAGATAGAGGAGGATGGATCTTAGGCGGGTGAAGTACGATGTATTGAGTTTTTGAGGAATTTATTATGAGCGAACGAGAAGAAGCCCACGCTGAGATATTATTGATGATATGAGGAATATAGTTTTGCTCAGACAGAGGAAGAAAGAACTGAACGTCATCTGCGTATATGTGAAAAGGAATAGATAAATTTCGTAATATTGGACATAGAGATGTCATGTAAACGTTGAAAAGGATAGGACCAAGTGATGAGCCCTGGGGGACACCTGATGAAAGAGAGAAATTTTGAGACCGACAACTATCAAATAGAACTGAGTAGGAGCGATTAGTGAGATAGGAAGTGAGAAGAGAAAGAGCAGAATGAGAGATTCCTATGGACAAGAGATCCTGAATAAGAATTTTGTGATCAACAAGGTCAAATGCGGATGACATATCAAGGAGAGTGATGACTACGGGAGATTTTTGAGAAAAATGAAAAAGTAAATCGTGATGAAGGCGGACAAGAGCAGTTTCAGTGGAACGATAAGGAGCAAACCCTGATTGTAGGTCATCAAGAAGACGGTTGTTGTAGAGGTAAGATGCTAGTTGATGATAAATGGCGGACTCAAGAATTTTGGATGAAAATGGAAGAAGTGAAACTGGTCGGTAACTATTTAGAATGTTTGGGTCAAGGGAAGGCTTTTTGAGAATAGGAATGAGAATGGCATTTTTACTGGTAAGAAAAGTCCCATGAAGGAAAGAGGCATTTATAAGGTGTGTCAGAATAGGAGCCAGAAGGTGGAGAGAGGAAGATACCATGGCAAAATTAATTGGATTTGAAGGACAAAATGATTTTTTGGTGTTAGTGATGAGACGTATTGTGGTGGATATTGGTACATGGCTAAAAGCAGTAAATGAACCAGATACGGGGGCAGGGGGAAGGACGCGGTTTGTATATATTGGAAGAGATGTGCGTAAAGCGACGATCTTATCGGTGAAAAATTCGGCAAAATCAAAACAGGTGATGGTGGGCGCAGGACGATTCGGTTTACGACCTAGAAGAGAGTTAAGAGTTGACCAGAGTGATTTCGGGGAAGATAATAGTGATGGTATGTGATTTGAGTAATATGATTCCTTTGCAGCACGGAGAGAGGAAATGTAATGAGCGCGAAAAGAAGTGAATGCAGACCAATCAGTAGGAGACCGGGTGCGTCTCCAGCGTCGTTCTAGTCGACGTTGGGAGCGCTGGAGTGAGACCAGGAATGGTGAGGACCAGGGAGATGGTGGTGGCCGTTTATTACCACGAATGGTGCGGAGTGGAAAAATTTGATCAGCAATAAGCGTAAGCTGAGAATTGAAGAAGGATTCAAGTTTAGTGGGAAGAAGATGCAAATATGCAGAAGGAGATAGATAATGGTGGATGTAAGCGGTAAAACGTTCTGGGTTGTATGCCCTGTAATCACGGAAAGAGAAGGTTTTGGTATAGGAAGTGACGGAAGGAAGCGGAATGGAAGTAAGAAGGAGGCTGTGGTCGGTAAATTTTGTATCAGGGGGAAGAACAGTGACAACCGGTAGGGATGGTTCAGAATCGGATTTAGATTTGGAAGGTATGTATTCAGATGCTCACATATATGCTGAACAGTGTTATAATGACTGTATTATTTGTATTTTTAATTCAGACAAATGAATTTTGAATTCAGACATATGAATTTTGACTTCAGACATATGAATTTTGAATTCAGACATATGAACTTTGAATTCAGACATATGAATTTTGAATGGAGGAAAGTAAAATTGGATATAAATGCTCTATTGTTCCTACTTATTTGTCCATCTTTCTTCGTGTAGCTCATGCTATTTCTCCGTGTAGCTCTCATAACCGCCAAATTTATTATTAGCTGGAATAATTTTGCTGAGGTTTTCGATATTTGATGTCAGATGCCACTTGTATTCAATGAAGAACCATCCAGTAGGTAATAATTCTGTGGATTAAAAAGACACAGTTCTTGCCTTGGTGGTGTGTAAAATTTCAATGTTTCACTCTGTTTTAAGTTTATATTCAGACATTTATAGAAGCAGGTTTCCGCGCTTTATCTCTACCTGTAATTCCTGCTGGAAATTTTCAAATTTATTCTACCGTTACACACACACACACACACATGCACACACATGCACACACACACACATCATGAGCTCTGTTCAATGTCTCTAGCCAGGTTATTGCAACAGGCATGAATTTGAGTGTCTTGTGAAGAGTTATGAACACCATGCGGCTCTAATCCTGCTCGTAATTCATCGCTCGGGGAATGAGTTGCTGAAAACCGATCAGTTAAAGAATAAATCTTCATCCAGACTTCATCTGTTTAACAGATTACTGTCTGGTGCCATTCTATGCGGTGCCAGCGCCAAGGTGGAGCTTGGAAGAGCTAATGTTCCCTCTGAGCCCCTTCCAAAATCGTGACCATGAACATTTCGAGTGTGGTTTCTCATGTTTCACCAAGCCCCAGCATCTGTTTCCATAGCCCCTTCTCTTAACCCTTCTACCGGAAAACTCCTGGCGTCGCCTCTGGTTCAATGTCTCAATCGAATATCTTCTCAGCAAGGCATTTATCATACAGCCATAAGGACTCAGTTGCAAATACTTGTATGTGTGTGTGTGTGTGTGTAAGATGGCTGCTGATGAGATTATCTTCTGCAAATGGCGCACAAAATGATCGATGTTTGACGGGTGTCTGTTTGTGTCTGTCTGTGTGTGTGTGTGTCAGTGTGTGTCTGTGTCTGTCTATGTGTGTGTGTGTGCGTGCGTGTGTATGCAGACGTTCAAGAGAAGAACACATCTCATTTGGCCAGCTCAATCATGATAGAAGTCTGCTGGAAACGATATTGGATGTTCGACACGACATTTATGTGTGGATAAAAGTATATGAAAGTATAAGCGGCCATTGAATCGGTCAATTGTATCCTGCACTCTGGGCATGTCACTGGACTCGTCTGTATACAATAATAGTACTATTATTATTATTGATAATATGCGCAGTGAAATCGAATTGGTCAAAAAGGTTTAGGAGCAAGGGCGTAGATTTGTGTCGAGGCTCGGGGGAATGACAGCCATCATGCATTAGTGTTCAAAGTTGACTTAGTTGGTTAATTGCATTGAACCTTGACAATTATATGCCTATTCAATTACAACACACATACCTCAATGAAAAGTATAATGCATATGATTGCATACACACACTTGCCGTTTATTGTTACTTTTTTGCTATGCTGATTTTGATGACAATATACTCAATGAACTGAATTCAACAGAATTATCGGGGGATATAATTACATATTCATACCCCCTAGGGAATTTTTTGGGGGAGGGGGGTATTTATGCCCCCATACCCCCAGGATCAACGCCCATGTTGAGGACCACTCTATTTGGCCAGCTATGTGAAATTTTAACCCTAATATGCGATGGTCGCATCCCTATTAGTCAGGTGACAAATCCATGTCTATGTCCATGGTTATCCCAGCCAAAAGTTGCCGACAATGCTATACTTTCCAAATAATTTGTTGAGCAAAAAGTGAAATGCATAAATTGATGAGTTAAATTGAAATATGCGTAGTAGTTCTCATGCACAAACCAGCAGTGCGTGAATAATTAGATCAAGCTATTTTTTACGGATCTACAAAATAGCTGAATTGAAATTTCTGGACTCTGCGTATCAATGTTTACACGTTTATCTAAAAAAACTAGGACAAGGAATACAACAAATTTGTATTAAATTTCCACCATCGCTGCATTGTTAAATCTTAATTGGCTGCTATAAACGACTTGCAGTTGCTTTTTCTCAGATGTATTCTGACTGTCATGTGCTTGCTAGTATTTTTTCAATGGCTCGATATAAGACTTTGTAGAAACCAAATGTGTAGCGACGTTTTGCTCGTTATCTTCGCTATTCGTACATCATTTTTCAGCTCTCCATATATCACAATTTCGTCATCACTCATCCACCAGCTCGACCAAATGTCCAAACACATTTACGCGATTTATATTAGCACCGATCGTAAAACACTATACCGTCTAATTGTTTGTGTAGGTACCTGTCTCACCTGGACATGATAGTCGGCCTTGCCAAGCACTGATTTGCAATATTTCTTCGTCTTGCAATTTGTCAATTCGTTTAATTGAATGACAGGAAGTGGAGCGTAGAATATCCGTTCCTTGGTTTGTCTAGCTCATAAAATCGCCACCACTCATAAAAAACTGCCGTCAAAAACGGAACTGTTCGTGTCAGTCCAGAGAAAAGAGGTGTATAAGCAACGCTAGCACCTTTGCGCTCACACATTCACTTCTAAATCACCGCACACATACACGCAAATGCACACACACACACACACACATACACATGCTGAAACGGCACACACGATCGCCCTGACAAATTGGAAATGCTGCCGAAAAATAGCGTCAACGCGCGCGCACAGAACAAACCAACGTCGGCCGACCTGGCAGCGGTGGGCGGAGCTTGACAGAACGGCGACCAATCAGCGCTGGAAACCGACCGCTCAGCATTATGACGTCACAATGCATGCCCGCGTGCGTGTGCATGTGAGTGCAGGCATATGCGTAGAATGTTGAAAGCACGCTGAATTTGAGCGTACGATGATTTATTGCCCGTGTGCAAAACACGACCCCAACTTGCATGGTCGCAGATATTGCGAAGCTGAAAGTGCATAAGCTTGTGTATGTTTGTATGCGCGTGTATATGCGTGCGTGTGTGCGTGTGTGGTTGCATGCGTGTGTGTGTGTCGTATGTGCGTGTGTTCTGGAATATTTCAGTGTGTGTGTGTGCACCAGAGTAAATACCCCTGTACGTCTGAATGTATCCTTCGATTGCATATCTTTCCTCGTGTGTCTGTGTGTGTGTGTGTGTGTGTGTGTGTGTGTGTGTGTGTGTGTGTGTGTGTGTGTGTGTGTGTGTGTGTGTGTGTGTGTGTGTGTGTGTGTGTGTGTGTGTGTGTGTGTGTGTGTGTGTGTGTGAGTGTGTGTGTGTGTGTGTCTGTGTGTGTGTGTGTGTGTGCACGCCTGTACCGATGTATTTCGGCGTTGAAGAGTGTGTGGGCGTCTGCATTTATTTTCAGCCAACAAAAAATGTTAACAATTTCGCGCTTGGAATGTTCTATATTGTCAATGCAATCATACACAAAATCCATTATTATTATTATTATGTGTTTGATATAGTGCAGTTATAAGAAAACACACCATAATATAATGAGAATTGATACAACGATAAAAACGGAGCAAAGACTGCAGGATAACGAAGAAAAAGTAAATAAAAAGATAAATTTAACATGCGTGGTAAAGTGACGCAATCAGATAAAGTAGATTTAAGCAAAAAACAGAATTAAATAAGACTTTTTCACAAGCAATATTTAGCGATTTTTATTGCCGAATCCTTGCATAATTGGATTTGTAGTTCATTAGTTTCTTAGTGTTTTAGTTTATATTATGTAGGGAAAAGTGCTGGCATATACTCACTTGATAAATTCATTTCTCAAAAAAAATTCTTATCGCTTTCATTCATTGACTTTGCAAGTTTGTGTAATTCTGAGTTAACGAACAAAAAAGCATGTCAAAATAGTTGGTGCTACATTGCGTCCAAATTGCATTGCAAAAACAAACAATTTTTTATATTTTACTAATCATCCGAGCTCATTCTACACACGACATCAGCCCAGAATACTTCACCACTGTTTCTGGCCACAGTGATTGATGGCTTGGCTTTCTTCTAAAGTTGATTCCACGTCAACACAAGTAAAAATCATGCATGTTTCTGTTGAACTATGCATTCTGCAACTGTTGTGTTCATTGAGACGCCAAACAATCACGCCATCACATCCACTGACAGATCTAGAAGGGGGCTCAGGAGGCTGAAGGTCCCCCACAATTTTCCCATCAACTCCTCATAACCAAAACGTTCACTAAAAGAGGTCAAGAAAAAGTATGTAGAATTTGGTGATATAAGCATTATCGTAGATACGTTGCATAATGATGCATGTACATGACTGATCGCCTTCAAATTATTTCAGCCTCCCAAAATTGCGCTCTGGAACCGCCACTGCTCGCATCCATGACACAGCAAGATTGACCAGCCAATTGTTATGTCCCCACGATTGGCTGCAATAAATCACCTATTAAGCAGTGTGTGTGTGAGTGTGTGTGGGTGTATGTGTGTGTCTGCACTGTCTGCTACCGAATTGAATTTGACGTTAACAAGCCGTGTGTGTCTTGTCTCAGGTATGTCTCAGGCTTGCTCAATCAGACAGTAGCCAACACAATAAACTGGTTTTGCGCTCATTTACGCGCTAACTACCACTGCTGCAACATACACACTTACAGACACACACGCATACACACATACACACATAAACATACATACACACACCCACACCCACAGATAGCGTTGACGTCGTATTGTGTTCTATACTGAACACATACACATACACATGTACATACACACAGAAGCTAGAATACAAAGACAAACACACACAAACACACATCCAGAAATATTCCGAAAAATGAGTGTGTTTGATTGGTGATTAGTAATCACCAATCAATTTCTATGTAATTACATGCCCTGAAAATCACGTGCAAATTCCTGTTCAAGTAAATACGTACTGTCAAGTGCTACAGTGCAGTATCTGGTATAGAGAGCTCACACATCGTACTATACCACGCTCCAAACATCTCACGACACCCTCCGGTTCGTGGACATTTCCTTAAATGGAATTACACTATCCTGCGTACCCAAAAACGTATAAATATCGAGTAGCACGGATATTAAGATGAATATCAATTGCTAAATCCTAACAGCAGAAATGTTGACATTTCTTGATCTTCAGACCTAATATTCCATCTATTTTCATATTTTATCCTCATATATACCGTTTTTGTGTCTCTTATTTGCAAAAAGTCACCAAACTTCGTGGTAAACTTACCTAATAACAAGAAAAATAACAAAATGTAACCTAACGATAAAAATTAACCTTAAAAGCAAAAAAGTAACCTAACGATGAAAAAGTACCTTTTGGTAACCTAATAACTTTTTTAATAATCATCGTACACAACTTTTTCATGCAGTTTTAGGTAGCTTATGAAAAAGTGACCTTTAGGTGAAAAAGTAACTTTATAAACTTTTGACAGCCCTAGTGATTACGTAACTATTGGTCTAGCTGAATATTCTATTGTTGGAAACTGCAACGATGTATATGACGCTAACACCAAATCTTTCTCTATGTGTGTATCCCAATAGAAGAGTGGCTCTTAATTCCTGGGTCGCCACCTAAACTTTGATCGACTAAACATTTTATCATTTAGTCACTAAGGGCTGGTAGAAGAAATTATTTCGCCACTAAAAATGTATTGTGTGAGTGAGTGATTAAATGAGTGTGTTGTAATTGAAATACATGGCGCGTATTGCTACGATTCCAAGCAGACCGTGACTGAGTAATAATCCTGATTGTGTGGAAACAAACTATGAATATATTGATTGTGATTAAAAGCATAATAACTAGATATAAATCAATGTGTATATCTATGTAGGATTGAGTCTTGATGCTTGATATGTGCAAATATTGGATTGTTGTCATACAAGATTAGGAGACAATGCAATAGGATATTATGCATGGGATTTAGTTTCAACATATCTCTGAAAGAATACGATGATTCAAATATATAACCGCCCACGCAGCAAGCTCCAAAAATTGGAGTATAAAAAGTGAAGTATAAATGCTTCCTAAAAATGGAGCCAAATTTTGCTGCAATAAATCATTAAATTTTGCTGCATAACACTTGATCAACAAACGATTTCAAGCAAGCATAATTGGAACACAATGTCTATTTTAGCTTTGTTCATCAACTTTACAGCTTATTATTATTATTATTAATTACAGGCAGATCCAGTAGCATGGGGGATGAGTGCAAGCACTATTACCACCCTGCGGTGGCCTCATGTACCCAAAGTGTCCAAAAACTTTAGGCAGCTTGAGAAAAAAGAGCTTAGTTAGTATGTAAGCTTAATTAGTATAAATCTAACACATCTTTATTCCAAATACAGCATACAATGAGCACTTATACGGTGTCAATACAAAGAATGAGCCGTTGCTTTCTGCGAAACTCAACCGGCAAACTTGGTGTTTAACCGATATGGGTGGTCTGTGGCCTATCTCTCTCTCTCTCTATCTCATAGTTGAATATATCAATGCACAAACCAACGGATAACTCAAAGAGAGACACAGAGAGAGTAAAGGGGGAAGCAGAAAGAGTTTGAGTGTTATGAAATTTGGTTGTCATTGCACTTCCTGTTGTTGCACGGAGCCTGGCTGGTTGCAGTGCAGCAGACATGAGACGAGTCTGACGTGCAACACGCGTCATGCACAGGTGTCACTCTTTCTTCATCACGGCGCTGTTCGATTCAATCAGGAACACATACATATCAGTCGCGGCGCCAAGGAGGGGGATGGGTGGTGGGGGGTTTTGAGAAGCTAAAATCCCCGCCTCTCGATAATGTGCCAAGCCCCCTGAACCCTTTTCCCCTCCGAAGACTTGACCATGAAGATTTTGAGTGTAATTCCTCATATTTCGCAAAACCCCACATCTTTTTTCGTTAGCCCTTCCCACCGGAAAATTCTGGCGTGGCCACTGAGACACACACACACACACACACACACACACACACTCTCACACACACTGACACACAAGAGTGAATGATCTTCCGTTGACTGAGGGTAGATTTCATCAGACACCATGTCTTCTAGCTACTCAGAAATGCACTGCTGATAGTGTGTGTATGATGTCATGCAAATATGTACATGCGATTATGAGCTGTTGCAGAGAAATGCTTGATAATTTTATATATTACTGAGTAATTTTCTATAGAAATATATTCATTGTATAGTTTACCATAAATAGCAAATTGTTAGATGTCACCTGCAATTAAAATATTATGGATTTCATTGAATATGCGTCAATTTTCACTTATACCAACTTGTTTAACCACCAATTAATATAACATTTATTCTTGGGATATTTTGCAGTAGAATTTCGGCACTAATTGGCGGAATATTGTTTGATTTTAGTAAGCAGAGTGTGGAATTTTACAGAAATATTTAACATAATTGACACTTATTCACACATCTGATTGTCATTTCTGATTGTCTGGTAAATGACAACTCTGTCAATTACAAAGTGGAAAATCAGAGTGGAAAGGTGCCATACCATGGCTTAATACATCACATGAAAAATGAATATTTGTACAAAACGTTTGGATGCATTTCAACATCGTTAAAAACACTGACAGTTTTTTAAGCTAACCGTTTTGATACGCCAACGGCTATTGTAATAGTTTCTTCATGTTAAGCAAAAGCGTAGATTTGTGTCGAGGCTCGGGTGGGAGATGACAGCCACCATGCATTAGTGCTCAAAGTTGACTCCGTTATTATTATTTTTTAATTACAGGCAAATCCAGTAGCATGGGAAGAGTGCAAGCACTATTACCACCCTAAGGTGGCCTCATGTATCGGAAGCGCCCAAAAGATTCAGAGAGAAAGGGAGTTCGAAAAGAAAAAAGTCTAGAAAGAGAGTTGGAAAGAAAATAATAAATAAATACCAATGAATAATAAACCATCATCCGATAACACCCCCAGTTGGCCAATTGCATGGGACCTTTAACCATTTTCGACCTATTCAATTACAACACACATACCTCAATGAAAAATATATTGCATATAACTGCATACACACATATTTGTCGTGTATTGTTACTTGTTGGCTATGCTAATTTTGATGATAATATGTCCAATGAACTGAACTTAGCAGAATTCTCGGTTGGTATAACTGCATATTTATAAAATATCCGCCAGCCCATTTGTTGGGGGTATATACCCCCATACCCTCAGGATCTACGCCCATGTTCCTATCTGTTCCCAACAGTAAGTTGTTCCGCCTGAGAACCGCACACAACATTCATTCTGACAACTTTCCCAGGATGCTGCACAATTATTTACTGGTGGCATAAGGACCACTGTGTCTTCGAGCTAAATTGAATGGAATTCGCCGCGAATGATCAACGCTTCTCAAACGCCTCGAGCGCGTCTGTCGTATCAGCTTAATCTGCTTAATCAGCCGTGTCAGCTGCTGTGCCGGCTGCAGCAGCTGCCAGCGCTGGCTACCGCCACAACAAACACACAAGCACACAAACAAATAAACAACAACAGCGTAAACATGGCATGTCAGCTCATTAGCGCCGCACGCCTCTAAGATCGTGTAAGATTAAGCAAGCGGGATAAGTCGACTAGCATTTCACACTGCCCCAACACAAAACTCCCAATCTCTCTCTCTCTTCTTCTGAGCACACACACACACACACACACACACACACGCAAACACAAGCACACACACAGTTGTCAGAGCACACCACAACCACGACACACACACAATTAATTGTGTGTGTGTGTGTGTGTGTGTGTGTGTGTGTGTGTGTGTGTGTGTGTGTGTGTGTGTTATTCACACACACAGAGATCATGGTGATATGTGGTATAAGCTGTTTGTGTATCATGTGACCTTCCAATGGGTGTCACACTAAAATGCAATATACTACCTGGTACATATCTGAGAAAATATGTATTAGACGATCATATATATATATATATATATATATATATGTGTGTGTGTGTGCGTGTGTTTGTGTGTGTAAGACATCTATTTGAATGACACTTCTAATTAAATGTCACTATGATTAATTATTATGTTTTGGCAATAGTTTCGGCTAAATGATTTTTGTTAGAAAAATTGTGATTAGTTGCCATTAACCACCTTGTATTTGTGTCTTTTATTAAATAAGTTTGCATATATGGATTTTTATTCATAAATGTTACCGTATTTTGTGAGAAAAAATTACCAGTTAGTTGAAAAATGGAGCGGCACTCTCTAATTGAACGGAACTACAGGGGAATGATTGCAAAATATATCGGCATGCCGCTCAAATAGAGGTTTTACTGTAATATAAAATTTAGCTTCATTACTCCAAGAATCGCCCGCATATAACATTGTTCTGCGCAAACACAAACACACATACACACACACCAACACAAACACAAGCACACATGCAGACACACACACACAAACGCACAAACACACACACAAACACACACACACACACACACACAAACACACACGGACACACACAGACAGACAGACAAACACACACACCAGCATCGATCGATCTTGACAAAAGCTAATTTCGAGTGAAGCTGATATCGCTTCAGTGCGGTCGCTACAGAATGTAAAACAGCACATTTGTGTATGTCTGTGTGTGTGTACATGTGTATGTAGAAGCATAGTCTAGCTGGTTGAGTGTGTGTGTGTGTGTGTGTGTGTGTGTGCGAGCGCAAAAAGCTAGTAACCTACCGCAGTCACCATGGCCAAAAAACTGGTTTCAACATCCGATCACACACACACACACATATATATACACACATATACACACACACGCACACACACACACACACATACACACACACACACACACACACATACACACACATTTGCTGTCACAACATACAACAACGTGTTCCTGAGTATCAGGGTGGGCTGACACGATCACCAATCATTATACAAACGTAACTCAACCAAAAACAGCGGCACAATTTATTAAATTATTTATAATTATTATTATTAATATTATTATTACTGAAATTAATTATTAAAATGACATGCAAAACGCACTGGCGTATCCAGGGGGGCTCAAGGGGCTGAAGCCTCCGCCCAAAAATATTTCATTCAACTCCTCATAACCAAGAGGTTCACTAAAAGACGTCAAGGAAAAGTCTCTTTTTGTAGAGTTTGTAGAGTTTGGTGATATATGCATTATCGCAAAGCATATTCGGGCATAATCCGCTTGTAAATGTGTGTGTATATAATTGAGAAAACCATTTCAGTCCTTGCAAAATTGCGCTATGGATCCGCTTCTGGAAAAAAGAAAGCGAATGACATCAATTACATGACTGGAGTATTCACGCACCTCGATCATTAGGAAACAGACAGAAGAACATATGAAAAGCAAACAAACCAGACGCAACCAAGCATATTTAAATTTTTTAATTAACTTGAACTGTGTTGTTTGAATTAAACTTTCTTTATACATTCCTATGAATGCATCATATTTGTGCATGACAGGACCAATTAGGAATTGGGATTAATGGTGACACTGAGCTGCAAAGTAACAGGTGCTTAATTAAATGACAACTTAGCTAGGCTTGTTGCAAGACTAACATGCGGCTATATATCCTGTAAGATCGGTGCATTTACCCCCCGATAATTCTGATGAATCTTCGTCGAACAGATTTTGTATATTCTTAGATTTCTTATACAGACTGTTTTCATATTTGATTCAGATATGCAAAACAATGTCCAATTTTTGCGTCAAATATGTGCGTGCATTTTTAGTCCCATATCACTGACACGACACCACTGACACGATACCACTGGCACGACACCACTGACACATAACTGACATGACACCACTGACACATCACTGACACGACACCACTGACACGACATCACTGACACGACACCACTGACACGATACCACTGGAACGACACCACTGACACATAACTGACATGACACCACTGACACATCACTGACATGACACCACTGACACGACACCACTGACATGACACCACTAACACGACATCACTGACACGCCACCACTGACACACTATCACTGACAGAACACCTCTGACACGACATCACTGACACGACACCACTGACACGACACCACTGACACGACACCACTGGCACAGTACCACTGACAAAACATCACTGAAACAACATCACTGACACTACATCACTGACACAACTCCACTGACACGACACCACTGACACGACATCACTGACACAACACCACTGACACGACATCACTGACACAACACCACTGACACGACATCACTGACACGACACCACTGACACGACACCACTGACACAACACCACTGACACCACTCCACTGACACGACACCACTGACACGACACCACTGACACGACACCACTGACACAACACCACTGACACAATACCACTGATACGACACCACTGACATGACTCCACTGACACGACACCACTGACACGATATCACTGACATGACACCACTGATACGACACCACTGACACAACATCACTGACACGACATCACTGACACAACACCACTGACACGACATCACTGAAACGACACCACTGACACAACATCACTGACACAACATCACTGACACGACACCACTGACACGACATCACTGACGCGACACCACTGACATGACACCACTGACACATCACTGACATGACACCACTGACACGACACCACTGACACGACTCCACTGACACGACACCACTGACACGACTGAAAGCAAATAACTCTTGTCTCTAACCCAAAAGTCATGAGAAATGGCGTATGGTCTTTCGTAGCCCTTTAAACGCCAAAACAAGACCAACAAATGAAAGTCCAAGTGTGTTAAATGTGTGTGTGTGTGTGTGTGTGTGTGTGTGTGTGTGTGTGTGTGTGTGTGTGTGTGTGTGTGTGTGTGTGTGTGTGTGTGTGTGTGTTAGCTGGTATGTGAGAGTCTTGTGACCAATTAATCGTTCGATCGCATATTTCAAATAAGTTGGCTGTTTTCAGATCGACCAATGAGACCATTGTGGTCACAAATTCCGATCTTCCCTGTGATACACACACACACACACACACACAAACACACACACACACACACACACACACACTCACACACACACACTCATCTACGCATGCATCGGATCTTTTTCGAATGCTACACAACATATACGCGCAAACCAAGCAAAAAACGCAAATTCACAAAATTTGGATTCAATTAGCAAATTGCATGATCGGAATTTTTTTACTTCATTTTGCGTTAATATTTCCAAAATTGTCCACTATAAAAATAAACACGACAAATTTCATATTTCCTACGCAATTAATATATAAAAATATAAAGAGTAATTATTTGTGTTGGAGCAAATATATCATGGCTTCGTAAGGAATATGAATGAATTGTTTATCATGTATATGTGAATTGAAATGTAAGTTGTATTCTTTTATGCTAATAAAAACGATGAATTCAGAGCTCACTTCAGCAATTTCCAATTAAATCGGTTTGTTAATAAATGACTGAAATAACATGATAATAATATATAGTTTTATTATGTTAATTTTCAATTAAAAATCGTCAAATGTTCTTTGAGTTGTATGCTATGCTGATGTGTGTTATTTGTGTGTATCTCTGTATGTATGTGTGCGTGTGTCTGTGTGTGCTATTATTCAGTATATTTAAATTTAATTGATATTGTCTAATGTCTAGTACGTACTGAGCAATATATATATATATATGTATTATATTTGATAATATAATTATCTTGTTTTTCTTCATTTACTGCAAATAAACACTTGTATATATACGGACACACACACACACACACAAACACACACACACACACACACACACACACACAGACACACACACGTTGGCACACGTGCTCAGAAATACCTAGCAGATGCGATAAGATGGGAGAAGAGACCAAAAGAGAGAGAGAGAGAGGGGAATAACGAACGCCCAGAAAAGATAGCAAAAGACAAAGATCTTTTGGTGTGTCGGCTGTTTTGAGGCTGTAGTGTCATGCAGTAATTAGTATCTGTTTGTTGGGTTGATCTTTGCCTAATCTGTGTCTGTCTGTGTGTGTATGTGTGTGTCTGTGTGTGTGTGTGTGTGTTATATCTGATAAGTTAGCAGTCGTTGGCTATGAAATCGCTGACTGAATACGTGACAGTATGTGTGTGATTGTATAACGCGATCGCAAACACATACACACAAATCATACACACACACACACACACACACACACATTCAAGCACATTGTCTGAAAAATATTTAGTCACAGCAAGCCAGCGGCCAATTTATAGCACAAGCGTTATAAATCGCGCGACAGAAATCGTCATGTACCTCGATTTTAGACAGATACAGATAAAGAAAAGAGCAATACAATTTTAAAATCACCTCGTTTACCTGAAATTTACCTGAAATGTATAATTTCAACGATGAAATGCATAATTTCAACGATGAGTGTAGTTCCTTATGTTTTGCCAAGTTCCCCAATAATATTCTTTAAAGTACCCTCCACCTGAAAATCCTAGCGCTGCCGCTGCACCCTACCAAATATAGAGATTTTTTCCACCGAAAAGGATATATTTGGATAAAAAATATCATTCTATGAACATCTAGCAGCTGAGATCGATTCTCTCGTGTCTGAAGGGGACCCAGAAGAAAAAGTGAGAGTGAATGAGATGAAGATGGATGACATCACAGCAATGGCGGCGCCAGGATTTTTCCGGGGGGAGGGGGCTAAAGAAAAAAGATGCGGGGGCTTGGCAACTCCTAAGGAACAACACTCAAAATGTTCGAAATGTCAGAATTTTCGAGGATGATTCAGGGGGCTTGGCTAATTTTTTGGGGGGCTTGAGCCCCCTGAAAGCCCCCCTTGGCGCCGACACTGCATCACAGCATACACCACTCTGTCCAACTCTCAAGATTTCACGTGCGTGTCTGAGTTAAAAGTTAAAGGCCTAAGTGACAGCTGCTACACGGGAAGAAGCCGAAGCTTATGAACACACAGGTGTGCCCAGTGCAGCTCGCTGTCACCGCAGAACCGACCATCTCCACGCTATGACGCCACAAGGACGGAAGACGTATTAGAGAGGGCCACCTCCCCAGAATGCATGACAACATATGACTGATATCTGGTATAATCATTTACCGCTGGTTGGACAGGGTCTGTTGGATTATATAATTCTCCCAATGAAATTCTCCTCCGCCGGGATTCGAACCACGGACCTCCCGCTTGAAATCAATTGTATTGTACACTCTCAGCATGTTTTAAACTGTACCTCAGTGCCATTTTACGTCTTGTGCTAGCGTGAATATTGCACCGAGGAGAACATAGCATCAAATGAATTGAGAGCAGTTGGAAAACGACCGGATGAAGTCGGAGAGACACTGAGACACGAAGCATGAATGATCTGAGGTGCCGACAATCTTTCGAGGTTATTCACACACATACACACACACACACACACACACTCACACACACACAAATAGTTAGCATTCGTTGAAGCGTGATGAAATGTCATTGCCGAATGAGATTCCGATATTCACTGAATCCATGTCATCTTATACCAGACACAGGCGTCACCGCCAAAAAGTACGGTGGCATGTGTATGTGTGTGTGTGTGTGTCAGTGGTGTCGTGTCAGTGGTGTCGTGCCAGTGGTGTCGTGTCAGTGGTATCGTGCCAGTGGTGTCGTGTCAGTGATGTCATATCAGTGGTGTCGTGTCAGTGGTGTCGTGTCAGTGGTGTCGTGTCAGTGATGTCGTGTCAGTGGTGTCGTGTCAGTGGTGTCGTGTCAGTGGTGTCGTGTCAGTGATGTCGTGTCAGTGATGTCGTGTCAGTGGTGTCGTGTCAGTGATGTCGTGTCAGTGATGTGGTGTCAGTGGTGTCGTGTCAGTGGTGTCGTGTCAGTGGTGTCGTGTCAGTGGTGTCGTGTCAGTGGTGTCGTGTCAGTGGTGTTGTGTCAGTGGTGTCGTGTCAGTGGTGTCGTGGCAGTGGTGTTGTGTCAGTGGTGTCGTGTCAGTGGTGTCGTGTCAGTGGTGTCATGTCAGTGGTGTCGTGTCAGTGGTGTTATGTCAGTGGTGTCGTGTCAGTGGTGTTGTTTCAGTGGTGTTGTGTCAGTGATGTCGTGTCAGTGGTGGTGTGTCAGTGGTGTAGTGTCAGTGGTGTTGTGTCAGTGATGTCGTGTCAGTGGTGTCGTGTCAGTGGTGTCGTGTCAGTGGTGTCGTGTCAGTGGTGTCGTGTCAGTGATGTCGTGTCAGTGGTGTCGTGTCAGTGGTGTCGTGTCAGTGATGTCGTGTCAGTGGTGTCGTATCAGTGGTGTCGTGTTAGTGGTGTTGTGTCAGTGGTGTCGTGTCAGTGGTGTCGTGTCAGTGGTGTCGTGTCAGTGGTGTCGTGTCAGTGGTGTCGTGTCAGTGGTGTCGTGTCAGTGGTGTCGTGTCAGTGGTGTCGTGTCAGTGGTAGTGTCAGTGATGTAGTGTCAGTGGTGTCGTGTCAGTGGTGTCGTGTCAGTGATGTCGTGTCAGTGATGTCGTGTCAGTGGTGTCGTGTCAGTGATGTCGTGTCAGTGGTGTCATGTCAGTGGTGTCATGTCAATGGTGTCGTGTTAGTGGTGGCGTGTCAGTGGTGTCGTGTCAGTGATGTCGTGTCAGTGATGTCGTGTCAGTGATGTCGTGTCAGTGGTGTCGTGTCAGTGATGTCGTGTCAGTGGTGTCATGTCAGTGGTGTCATGTCAATGGTGTCGTGTTAGTGGTGTCGTGTCAGTGGTGTGGTATCAGTGGTGTCGTGTCAGTGGTGTCGTGTCAGTGGTGTCGTGTCAGTGGTGTCGTGTCAGTGGTGTCGTGTCAGTGGTGTCGTGTCAGTGGTGTCGTGTCAGTGGTGTCGTGTCAGTGGTGTCGTGTCAGTGGTGTCGTGTCAGTGGTGTCGTCGTCTTTCTGAGAGTCGTGTTGATCCGACGAGCGATAGGTGTGCTAATTACAAACGTGTAACAATGCGCACGAGATCACATTGCGAAACACCAACGTCATTTGATGGTCGGCAAATACACACACACACACACACACACACCCACCCACATGCACACACACACGCACACTCAAACATACACACACGCACACTCAAACATACACACACACACACACACATACATACACACACACATACACACACACACACACACACTGACAGTAGCTGATGTGAATACAGATCAATGAAAGAGCCTATCACTTTTGATCAGAAAATGAATTTGCCAGTAATCGTTTGAATGGCGTATTTTACCGAATAAATCATTGTTAATCCAGTCTCAATTGTCGTTGTAGACAAATAGACAAATGTGCTATTAGAAAAAGAATGTAGAATGTCAGTTCTTTTAACGTGTCTTCTTCTTTCTTGTTTGCTTCTTTGCAAATCGATTCCGTGAAGCCATTTATTTGTATTATTTTTTTTTAATTACAGGCAAATCCAGTAGCATGGGGGAAGAGTCCAAGCACTATTACCACCCTGCGGTGGCTACATGTACTGGAAGTGTCCAAGAGATGTAGAGATGTAGAGAGTTCGAAAATTACAAGTTTTAGTCAGGAATGAGAAAGCTAATGAGAAAAAAGAAGCAAAGGAAATAAAAGACGATTAAAATGAAATTATGAAATGAAAAGCGTAAATATATTTGTATATACACAATCATGTATAAGTAAGTATAATTAGTATAATTATATATAGTATAAATATAATTAAAGTACAAAAATTTAAGTACAATAAGTATAATTTGCCTCAGGCCGGATCGACCCCTGACAAACTTGTGGCGTGCACTGTTTCAACATTGCAAACAAACAGCGCAACATTGCAACTCAACGCCAGTAAGCTTGCGTGCGTGGGCACGCCGAATCGACCTGAATATGTAAGTACGCGAGTCTGTGTGTGTGTGTGTCGGTGTGTTGGTGACGACAGTTGTGTCGGGGACCACACAGCGACTGGCCAGCGACAACACAAAGAGACCGCCGCCGAGGAGGCTGATTTATGGCCGGTGTCGTTGGATGATTTATCGCGGCGAGCGGCGCGCTGTAATGCAGCCATTAGCGGCGTTTTTTGTCCGACACTGGCGCCCTCACCGCGGCAGTCGAGTGAACTAACAGAGTGCCAACATCATTTGTTCGTTCGTGTTGTACGCGGAGCGGGTAGCGCTTGGAGAAAGTCAGCTGGTATTATTTAAGTTTAAGAGTTTGCTTGAAATAAGCATTAGGGCATATTGCCGGAGTTAACTAGGACGCTGAAGGCGTTTAAACCACAGGCAACTTATAACAACGTATAAATTCAAAGGCAACGTCGAAATCTTCCCTCTCGATTTTTTTCAACGCCTCACTCCTAGGTCGCCAACCAGGGGCGTAGATTTGTGTCGAGGCTCGGGGGGCTACAGCCATCGTGCATTAGTGCAAAATTTACTCAGTTGGCCAATTGCATGGGACCCTCAACCATTTTCGGTCTATTCAATTACAACACAAACCTCAATTACAAGTATGCGTAAATTATTTAATTCTTACATTTTTTGTTTTATTTTTTGCTGTGCTGATTTTGATGATCATATAACCAATAAACTGACCTCAGCAGAATTATCGGGGGTTATAATTGCATACCACCAGCCAATTTGTCGGGGGTATATATACCCCCAAAAATCTACGCCATTCGGGTACGTTGCTAGCCATCTCGAAAATTCACCACAAGCTGGGCGATGTCTTGTTTAAGTTAAATCACACGTCCTTCTGGAATTCAATCTCCGTCCTCAATTATCACTCTTCATGAGTCTATCTGCCCGTTTCTGCTCTAAGACTATACAACTCGCTTCCTCCGAACTTGTGCCAGCGAAAATCTTACGTTGTCTTTTGTCTTGCGCTATATGAATATTCATTGTCCTCACTTTCAACCCAAATTTAACTTTTCCTTAGCAAAACTAAAAACAGAACAATGAACAGAACCAGAACGAATCCTGTTCAACAAGATTGGTTCGAAATTCGAGTGACACACACACACACAGACACAGACATCACCACACATTTGGATATATTAAGCTCCAACAAATTTGAGACAATTTATCGTTACAAATCAGATGTAACAGAACAATATTCAATCAACAACGACAACCAACAAAATACAAATAAATTCACTAACAAAAACACAACTTCGACAATCCATCAAAACGGATTGACTATTCCTGTTAAAAATTCTACTAAATCAAGTCCACCTCAGCTGCAAGATGAGACTGTACGCTACAAACTACACACACACACACACACACACACACATACACACAGCTTAATCGGTGATCAAGCAAAAAAAGGAACGAAAACACAGTGTGTCGCTTACAAGTGAGACACGTAATCAACTTCAAAATGGTGTGGTGTGAATTGCACTGTACTGGAACTTTCAAGGGATGAAAAAATATCATAAAAATTAACATATTTCAACCGAAACTGATAGTCAACAAAATGTACACGAAATTGTTAGTGAAAATGTATCCAAGAATAACCCCAATTTTCGTTTAATACTGAAAAAATTAGACTGCTCAGAAATCAACCAGTTTTTTAATCAATACTAAAACCATAAAGTGAGTGTATTTATATTTTCGATGATAAATTTAGCAGCAACAAACAAATCACGGATAATCCCTAAACTTTTCACATTGACAAGGTACAGTCTCATTTAGGAGTGAATTAATCTAATATTTCACTGTTGAATTCCACTAAGTTCCAAGTAGCAGCCTGAAGTGCCGCCGAATGTTCCGAAACAAGGAAATACAATGGAAAACTAAACTTGTTTGCTCAATTTCTCCTTCCACATAGGACATTCATTCCCAACCTCGTGGTAATTGAGCATTTTTTCCGGGGGTAATTTTGAGGGGTAACAGAAAAATGTATTCTAGTTGAGCCATATATGTAAAAATATTGACAACAACGGTGAAACATGGGGTAAGAGGCTGAAAAAAGTTGGAAACCACTGTCGGAAACAAGACGAAAAAAACCAACAATTTCAAACAAGAATTGCACCAAAAAACAAACAGCGCGAAACCAAAAAGCAAACACCGCGCTCAGGTAGAACAAGTTTGAGAGTCACTGGCCACACAATCTGCCTTGAGGCCAAATGAGATGAACATATCAGCGAACAACACACACACACACACACACACATAATATAAATAAAATATGCCCGAAAAAAGCAACAGCATAAATATTGGTAAGAAAAATGATTAACTTTCTATAGCGATTGGAATAGTTTCTGGAGTACGTGTCTATTAGTGTCTGTGTGTGTGTGTTAAATGTGTGTATGTATGTGTGTGTGTGTGTGTTAAATGTGTGTCTGTGTGTGTGTTAAATGTGTGTATGTATGTGTGTGTTAAATGTGTGTCTGTGTGTGTGTTAAATGTGTGTGTGTGTGTGTGTTAAATGTGTGTCTGTGTGTGTGTGTTAAATGTGTGTGTGTGTGTGTTAAATATGTATGTGTGTAAGTTAAATGTCTGTGTGTGTGTGTTAAATGTGTGTGTGTGCGATAGTGTATATATAAATAAAGATAATATTGTGTCTGAGGTGTTATCGAGGTGTCAATTCCAACTAACACACACACACACACACACATACACACATATACACAGTACGTACACATAGAGTTGCGTGTTAAATAGAGACGGTACTCACTGCAGTGCTATACGGTATACATTGAATACGACTAGACATCAACACACACACACACACACACACATACATGATATATTGCCTATGTGTTACTGCACATCACACGAAAACAAAGAGAGAGAGCTTGAGAGAGAAAGAGAGATTCTACTATTCGTCGGCCTCAACTTGACGTAGCAAAGAGTCGAAGCTGAACGGATGAAACAAATAGCCTTCGCCCTTGTAGAACTTCGACTGAAACTCCACCCTAACCGACACACACAAACACACACACACACACATACATATGATCAGAATAAAAAACAACAACTATACCTTTACAATTTCAATTTCGGAATAATCAACTTCAATTTTGGAATAATCGATTTCAATTTGGGAATAGTGATTTTTCGTCGGAGTACGCTAGAAACAGTATTCACGTACTTACATAATTTGCATTCGTGTATTTGACGTACGTGAATACTGTTTCTAGCGTACTCCGACGAAAAATCACTATTCCGAAATTGAAATTGATTATTGCGAAATTGAAGTTGTAAAGGTATATTTGCCAAGTGGCAAGCTAAAGGTCGGACAGAACAGGACAACTATGTGTGTGTTTTTATCAATTCAAATTCGTTTATTTTGGTTTCTTATGATCTCTAATGACATTTACTTTGATTTAGCAAGTGAATTTATTGAATTTATCAGCCCTGTGTTGTTGTGTGTGGAGAAAATGAAGAGATGAGATGGCTCGTATTAAGAAGAAGTGGGGAATCAGTGAGAGTGAGAGAGAGAAAAAAGATTGAGAACCACTGATATAGATAACCTGCAATGCACGAAGATATTAGGAGTAAACAGAGACGAAGGTAAAAACAGGTAAAAAACAGGATATTTTATGGAGGAACAGCGCAGGTACCAGTGGAGACGCAATGTGTGTAGGAAGGCAGACAATCCCTCCATCACTATGAGAATACCGACGGTGAGACCGGCCCAGAAGGCAAACACCAGATAGAGCAAGATGCCGCCCCAATAATCCTCAGACATACTCAGTCCGTTCACCAACACCATACTCCACAAAACCTCAGACAACTCTGCACAAACACACACACACACACACACACAATATTTACTTTACGCATGTATTTATATTTGTGTATTTGTGTGTGTGTCTGTGTGTGTGTGTTTGTGTGTGTGTGTGTTTGTGTGTGTGTGTGTGTGTGTTTTCATGGTATATGCATGTGTGTGAGGTCATATTATGTGTATGTGGGTGTGTATTCATGTCATATGTGTGTGTGTGAGTGTGGCTTCATGTTATATGAATGTGTGTGTGTGTTTGTGTGTGTTTGTGTGTGTGTAAAGTAAGTACAGTCAATGGCAAAATAAATAAATAAAATATTTGTACATCATTCATCATTAGGCTTTGCAGTACAAAACAGTCACAATACACACACACACACACACACACAAATATAAATACATGCGTAAGCTAAATATTGTGTGATTGTGTGTGTGTTTGTATGTGTGTGTATGTGTATGAAATGAAACTAATATTTTAACCAAAAATACTCTATATATATATATATATATATATATATATATATATATATATATATATATATATATATATATAAAAATATTCAAATATATTTTACACACACTGTTTTAAAGAAGCAAATAGAACCATAAATCCACCTCATTGAAATTCAAACTTTCGCAAAATAAATGTGTGTGTGTGTGTGTGTGTGTGTGTGTGTGTGTGTGTGTGTGTGTGTGTGTGTGTGTGTGTGTGTGTGTGT
The DNA here is from genome assembly GCA_916048095.2 of Sacculina carcini. Lineage (NCBI taxonomy): Eukaryota > Metazoa > Arthropoda > Thecostraca > Sacculinidae > Sacculina > Sacculina carcini. The sequence goes on from OU696590.1 coordinate 980,369, forward strand.
GTGTGTGTGTGTGTGTGTGTGTGTGTGTGTGTGTGTGTGTGTGTGTGTGTGTGTGTGTGTGTGTGTGTGTGTGTGTGTGTGTGTGTGTGTGTGTGTGTGTGTGTGTGTGTGTGTGTGTGTGTGTGTGTGTGTGTGTGTGTGTGTGTGTGTGTGTGTGTGTGTGTGTGTGTGTGTGTGTGTGTGTGTGTGTGTGTGTGTGTGTGTGTGTGTGTGTGTGTGTGTGTGTGTGTGTGTGTGTGTGTGTGTGTGTGTGTGTGTGTGTGTGTGTGTGTGTGTGTGTGTGTGTGTGTGTGTGTGTGTGTGTGTGTGTGTGTGTGTGTGTGTGTGTGTGTGTGTGTGTGTGTGTGTGTGTGTGTGTGTGTGTGTGTGTGTGTGTGTGTGTGTGTGTGTGTGTGTGTGTGTGTGTGTGTGTGTGTGTGTGTGTGTGTGTGTGTGTGTGTGTGTGTGTGTGTGTGTGTGTGTGTGTGTGTGTGTGTGTGTGTGTGTGTGTGTGTGTGTGTGTGTGTGTGTGTGTGTGTGTGTGTGTGTGTGTGTGTGTGTGTGTGTGTGTGTGTGTGTGTGTGTGTGTGTGTGTGTGTGTGTGTGTGTGTGTGTGTGTGTGTGTGTGTGTGTGTGTGTGTGTGTGTGTGTGTGTGTGTGTGTGTGTGTGTGTGTGTGTGTGTGTGTGACTGACGTGCGTGAGCGAGCGACAGAGCCCACAGTCGCAAATACGAGGCCGTGTGAGACACGCAGCCCAACACATACTCGACTGTATGAATCGCCTGGTGAATGCACAACTCGCTAAAATCCACTTCGATTTCGTCTTCTTGTTGAACGCTAACACAATTATCCACACCGTTCAGATCGGCCGTCTCTTCGCTAGGCTGTTGTTGAAGTTGTTGCAGGCGTTGTTTGCGGTCGCGATGCACCAGATACGGCTTGGCAACCAGCATGCACGGCACACAAGCCACACCGATCAGCAATAGTAGAGTCTGCAAGCCGCGCTGACCATCAAACAAGTAGCCATCGCAGCCGTCATACTCGGGCGACGAAGGCGGAGGCCGGTCGGCGTTCATGTTTTTCATCAGAAACATGTTGATGAAGATTAGTAGCAGTGATGGGGCGCAGTGCGAGCTGTAGCGTATCTACATGTACACACACACACACACACACACACACAGAAAGTGAAAGGTAAAGAAAGAAGAGAGATAATTTACACCTTATAATCATCACTAATATAGACAATGTTCTCTAGAGTATAATACGATTTCACCATGATAAATTTATTGGTGTTTTTTTAAAACAGGGTGTTTCACATACACACACACACACACACAGACATGAATCAAAATTGAACTCTACTCATGCACCCGGAATAATAGTTGATTTAAAGCAATAACTTCATCTGACACTATGTCTGAATATATTTGAGTACAAACGTTTTCGTCAAACGGCTTCTCCGGGTATACTTGTTCAGGTATTTTGATTCATACTCAAATATATTTAGATGAAGGCACTGCTTTACATCCATAGATACACACAGACATACACACAGAGACATACACACAAACAGACAAACAAATATACACATGTGGTCCTCACACAGATATTCTGAATTATCACAACAGGTTGAATGTTTCAATCGATGACACCTGCCCAGATTGCAATTAAGCACTTACACACACATATCTATCACACACAAACATCATAGAACACTCTCTCAAGAACCTGTGAATACACACCTACACACAGACACAGACATAAACACACATATAGACAGATCTGTGGAATAATTCGGTCACAGAGCCGTGTGTTTCCTCAACCAGTTCGATAATGTTGGGCCAGACAACACCTGAGGAACTACAACAAGAACAACAATGATTAATATTTATATTAGTCTCACCTGCTCGGCGGTCTGAGGCGAGGCGATGGCTGAATAATGAGTCCACTTAATCAAACACATCACACACAGCCAGCCGAACAGACTAAGTAGAAAGACGAGCTGAGGTGCAAATTGGGTGCGAATGTCGCGTAGGTGGCCGAAATATCTACCCACACACACACACACACACACACACACACACACGCAAATATGTGAAAGGGAAATTTAATACAATGATATATAAAGAGGCAAGCAAAAACACACCTACACAACGACACAAGAATATCTACACACACACACACACACACACACACATATATATATATAGACTTTTGTGAAATAGTAAAGTAAGTAAAGTCAAAAAGGTCAAAGAGTAATCTGCAAAAGTAATAAACAACATGACGTATTCATTGAATAATTTACAACCGCACGTACACACGTACAGACACACACACGCACACACACACAATGATATCCACACAGGACCAGTGTTTATCAATTTGGGCCATATGGTCCCCTTGGAGTCCACGGGAATTATCTGAGGGGCCATAGAAGGAAATATAAAAAATGGGCGGTCAAAATATTTTCTCACGGACCACAAAACATTTGTTGAAACAACTTATTAGTTTATATTTTTATTGTCGATGTTGTAAAATTCAATCGTTTGTTTCGGTTGTCGGTGGAAATAATCACCAGAGTACATGAGCTAATCCTATGGAGAGATCGCATCGCGATGATTCATGTGTGTATGGGAGCCACAAGGACTTCTATGGGGCAACAAGGACACACATTGTGTTTAAGGGAGCCACAGCAAGAAAAATGTTGAGAACCACAGGTCTAGACATACGTGCGCAGAAAACTGGAGACCAAACATCAAGAGAAAGAAAGAGTATGAGATGAAGGGAGAGCGAGAGAGAGTAGCTTGCCTGTAGTTGAGCAGAGACAACACAATGCCAAACAACATCTGCGCCACGCCAAGCAGTACGGACAACTTCATTTTGAAGGCGTTCTGATAGGTGACCTTGTTCTCTGCCACCTGCCACACCGGATCCATGCCGAGCGGATACGGATAGCCGCGATAGCAGCTGCGATTCTCCGGCAGCAGCATGAACGAGTCCGGAGCATCTTGTCCGGCTGCGTCGCTAGCGTTGACACAGCCGTCGGCACGCCAACCGCTGCCAAACACATTCAGCGACTTGGAGAAGATGTCGTTGTAGATGAGGCCCGTGTACATTGAGAACAGCCCCATCAGCAGAATGATGTAGCGGCCGCCGAAGAAAATCGACACAATCTGCAACAAGAATGTATGTCAGTGTGCGTGTGTGCATGTGTATGTGTGTGTAATTTTTTGTGTGTGTATTTGTGCATGAGTGTGTGAATTTATGTATGAATGCGTATTTTTATGTGTGTATAAGTGTGTGTGTGTGTGTATTGTGTGTGTTTATTTGTGCATGTGTGTGTGTGCATGTGTATGTACATGTGTGTGCGTGTATTTGTGCATATGTGGGTATGTTTTTGTGTGTTTATTTGTGCATGAGTGTGTGTGTGTGTGTGTGTGTTTTGTGTGAATAAATGTATAAATGCGTGTTGTTTTGTGTGTGTAAGTGTGTGTGTGTGTGTATTTGTGCATGAGTGTATGCATGTGTGTTTTGAGTGTGTGTGTGTGTGTTTTGTGTGTATAAACGTATAAATGCGTATATTTATGTGTGTATAAGTGTGTGCGTGTGTGTATATGTGTGTATATTTGTGCATGAGTGTATACATGTGTGTGTGTTTTTTGTGTGTATAATTGTGTGTGTATACGAGTGTATTTTTGTTTTTTTCAAACATTAATATTATCCTTCATTATAACGATCACTATCACAAAAATTTCAAGAGAACATTTTTCAATAAAACACATAATTTTCCCTTGTAAGCAATTTCTCAACAGCTCACATAATGAGCTGATCATTATATTTGGCTGATTACAGTGCATAAACATGTCAACACATTGCCATATCGCATGAAATATTTTTGATTCCCTCTGATTCCCTCCCCAAGTAAACCCATTCCACAAAAAGCCACAATATATCTCTAAGACAGGACAATGTGCTAGCATGCTGAATGCTCTGTGTCGCAAAGTAAATGTGTCACAATGTGCAGGGCGGTGCAATTTTTCATAACATTTTGCATTGATGTTGTCTTAGAGATATATTGTGGCATTTTTTATTCTCTCTGATTCCCCTCGCCCGCCAATCCATCCCTGTGGATTGGCGGGCGAGGTAGTAGGTGAAAACAGACCTCGTTGTTGAATTTCATGGCCGAGAGCGGCTTCTCTTTGAGCACCATCCAGCCAGCGAACAGAACCATCAGAAAGCCGTGCCCCATGTCGCCAAACATCACAGCGAACAAGAACGGAAATGTGATCAGTGTGTACGGCGCTGCACACACACATAGATTACATTTACATTAGGTAGATATTTATATAGCGCCCTACACCTAGAGGGTCTCTAGGGCGCTGCACACACACAAACGCACACACACACACACACACACACACACATAGCCACACACACACAGAAAGTGAAAGGTAGAAAGAAGAGAGATAATTTACACCTTATAATCATCACTAATATAGACAATGTTCTCTAGAGTATAATACGATTTACAAATACACACACACACACACACACACAAGCATAGATACACACACAGAGGTACACATCGACACACACACACACACACACACACACACACACACACACACAAGCATAGATACACACACATAGGTACACATCGAAATATACACAAACATTACATTACATTACATTAAGACATTTATATCGCGCTTTTCACCCGAGGGTCTCAAAAGCGCTCACACACACACACACACACACACACACACACACACACACACTCAAGCACAAGAGTCATACACATACACAATCACGAACATACACAATCACCTACATACACACAGACACACACACACACACACACACACAAAACAAACAAGTACATATACGCACAAACACAAACATACACTCACGTTTACATACTCATAAACACAAAAATACACACGCACACACACATACATATTGGATAAGATAGTACAGCAGACATAAAGCACATAAGACAACACAACATACAACACATTAAGACAACACAGCAGGCATACAACGACATACACTCAGATTGACAAATCACAACATAAATGACACACAAATACAAACCAGAAAACACAACATAACAGACACAAAAAGACATACACTAAAACAAATAGACAGAGAACACAACATATCAGACACACAAACACAGATAACAGAGCTCAACACAACAACACACAGAGAGCATACAATAGAGAAACATACATACACAAGAACGGAAAACACACGCATGGAGCACATACACAAAGAAGACAGAATTAGGAAACAATCAGACCTTATATTCAGTACTAATATATACAATATTATTAAGACAGTAGTAAGACTTAGTGAGAAAGAAATTTTTAGTATGTTTTTTGAAAAGAGATAGAGATTTGATTGAGCGTATTGAGGGAGATAGCCTATTGTAGATACGAGGTCCTAAAATAGAGAAACAACGATTGTAGTGAGAATGCCTAGAAGGAAAGGAAGGTTCAACTAGTAGAAAAGGATCGTTAGAAGACCTAAGAGAAAGAGATGAGGTTTTATAAGAGAGGAGGTCAAACAGATACGCAGGCTTACGAAGATGAAGAGCTGAATGAATAATTAAACAAATACGATACTCAACGAGAGCCTTAATGGGAAGTAACTTAAGTTTTTGTAAAGAAGAAGAGACATGAGAGCCCGAAGGAAGATTAAATATCATACGACAGGCCTTATTAATAATAGATTGAAGTTTCCTAAGCTGGCGGTGGTTGAGAGATAGTAGAAGAGAACAGCAATATTGAGTTTTACTAAAGATGAATGAATTAGCTAACTTAAAGGCAGCAGAGGTAGTTATATATCTACGAATGGAATAGATACGCCTAAGTTGATAGTTACAGCACCTAATAATGTCAGAGATGTGTGAATCAAAAGAAAGAGAGCTATCGAGAATGATACCAAGACTACGTACAGAGCAGGATAGAGGTATACTAAGAGAAGTAGTACCATTAGAAGATGGAAAGAGAATATACTTAGTCTTATCAGGATTAAGTTTGAGATGACGAGTGAACGCCCATCTTTCAATATCAGATATAATAGAACTTACTGAAGAGTGAGAAATAGACTCAGACGAGAGAAGGATCTGAATGTCATCAGCGAATATTTGAAACGAAACATCGTGACGTCGAAGCACTTTCCCTACAGAGGTTAGATAGATATTGAAGAGGAGAGGGCCTAAGACAGAGCCTTGAGGTACACCACAAGTTAGTGGGCAAGCCTCACACACACACACACACACACAAACACACACACACACACACACAAACACACACACACACACACACACACAAGCATAGATACACACACAGAGGTACACATCGACATATACACAAACACATACACACATTACATTACATTAAGACATTTATATCGCGCTTTTCACCCGAAGGTCTCAAAAGCGCTCACACACACACACACATAAACATACACAGATACAAACACACACAAACACATAATAAAATAAACACACACAAGCACAGAAAGACAGACACACATATACGCACAAACACACATACTCAAACAGACATACACTCACACACACACACTCACACAAGCACAGACAGAGAGACACACATATACACACACACACACACAAACACACACACACACACACACACACAAACAGACACACACACACACAAACACACACACACACACACACACACACACACACACACACATATATACGCACACATAAGCACACACACAAGCACACATACACAAACAGACATACACACACACACACACACACACACACACACGCAAGCACATATCCGACGTGACGCTCACTCACCGGGGTTCATTTCGCGATAAGTGGCCACACCGTAGGCATCGACCAGCGCCTGGAAGGCGGCCGTGAACTTGTTGGTGCGGTGATAGGTGGGCGGCGACTGGCGAGTTTGAATACTATTCAGCACGGGACTCAGTTGTGAGCCTGAGCGTTCACTACCGCGTCGCAGCGCCAACTGAATCGCCTCCAACTCGGCCACAGGCACCCAGCATTCGGCAATCAAACACTTGTGTGTGACGTCCAAGTTGAACATGTTGAGTGTGTGGTAGATGGCGGCGATTTTGCGTACCTTCACCAGCCACACGCGCATGTTCTTGGCAGCAGCCACCAGCACGCGGTGTCTGTGATCCTGCGTCTGCGCCAGAACCTGTTGTATACACACACATTACATTACATTACATTAGGTAGATATTTATATAGCGCCCTACACCTAGATGGTCTCTAGGGCGCTGCACACACACACACACACACACACACACACAGACACACTTACATACACACACACACACAGAAAGTGAAAGGTAAAGAAAGAAGAGAGATAATTTACACCTTATAATCATCACTAATATAGACAATGTTCTCTAGAGTATAATACAATTTCACCAAGAAAAATTTCTCAGAGTGTTTTTTTGAAAACAGGGATAGAAGTGATAGAACGTAGTGTTGGGGAGAGCTTATTGTAAATACGGGGTCCTAAGATAGAGAGACAAACACACACACACACACACACACACACACACACACACACACACACACACACACACACACACACACACACACACACACACACACACACACACACACACACACACACACACACACACACACACACACACACACACACACACACACACACACACACACACACACACACACACACACACACACACACACACACACACACACACACACACACACACACACACACACACACACACACACACACACACACACACACACACACACACACACACACACACACACACACACACACACACACACACACACACACACACACACACACACACACACACACACACACACACACACACACACACACACACACACACACACACACACACACACACACACACACACACACACACACACACACACACACACACACACACACACACACACACACACACACACACACACACACACACACACACACACACACACAAGACTTATATACCATATCAGAACATTTTGCGACCTCAAACGAAATGTTTTTTCTTTGTGTTTTCTCATCCAATGCGATCATTTAGAAAATTGTTGGCTGTCAACGTCTGACACAAACAGTGGAGCATATAGCTAGAACAATCGGTGTAGTGCAGGTGTAAGATGAGCCATCACACAATAAGATGATTCATCACACAATAAGATGAGTCATCACACAATATAAGATGAGTCACCACAATACAAGATGAGTCATCACACAATATAAGATGAGTCATCACAATATAAGATGAGACATCACACAAAAAGATGAGGCATCACAATATAGGATCAGTCATCACACAATATAAGATGAGGCATCACAATATAAGATGAGTCATCACAATATAAGATGAGGCATCACATAATAAGATGAGTCATCACAATATAGGATGAGTCATCACACAATAAGATGAGTCACCACAATAAAAGATGAGTCATAACACAATAAGATTAATCAACATAGAATAAGATGAATCATCAGATCAGAATATGAGTCATCACACAATATAAGTCACCATAGCATAAGACATAAGTCATCACCGTGTTGAGATCTTCTATGCGAGTCATCACGCCCATCTTCATCTCGCGTCGTTCGTGCGGTGTTTCAGGACATGGGTACAATGTGGCGCGAAATCCCTCGCATATTTTACGCACACGCGACTTGAGCTGTTCGCCTTGAAAGAAAGCAATGAACACTGTCTTGTATACCTGGTCGCCCTGTCACACACAAACATAAACACACACACAAACACACACACATACACATAAACACACACACACACACACATAAACGCACACACACACACACACACACAAACACACATAAACAAACACACACACACATAAACACGCACACACACACACTCACACATAAACAAACACTCACACACATAAACACACATAAACACACACACTCACACATAAACACACACACACACACACACACACACACAAACACACACACACACACAAACACACACACACAAACATACACACACACACATAAACACACAAACACACACACACACACAAACATACACACACACACACATAAACACACACAAACACACACACACACACAGCACACGCTTGCGTTACGTCGATGCCAAACAAGATATTTGACCAGCATTTAGCAGCGGCTTGGGGAAGTGACGTGAATTAACTGGGCGGCTTGATAATGTATCTCAGACGACAAATGATTGTCGTGCGTCGAGCAAAAATATCAAGGTGAATAGAAGGGAATAGAGGGAGACAATTGATTCATTGGACAAAACCAATGATCGGTAGCCTGCGCGAAAGAGAGTGTGATAGCAAAATAGAAAGAGAGAATTTAAGAGAGAGAAATAGACAGACAGAGAGTTAGAGAGATAGAGATAGGAAAAAGAAGAGACGATGTAAGAGAGAGAGAGTGAGACATAGACAAAGAACGTACGGTGACTGGATCTTCTAGTGCCTCATGAATATCGGCTTGTCGTAGAAACACATTGCCACGACACGCACGCCACAACATACGCTCAAAACCGGCCATACGTTCACGCTGAATAACACCCGCCACAAACCTGTACGAACCGATGATAAAACAACAACAACAACAACAATAACAACAACAACACAACATGATGAAAATATGAAAATTACAATACGATATGATGTGATAAAAATATGACAAAAATACAAACGACGTAACAACAAATCATTTATATTGTTTTTAGTTTATTATATTTACGCGTTTCTCTATATATATCTTTTTTACGTGCACATGAGAAGCGTATGCTTATATGTGACTTTACAGTACAATACAATTGAATTGAATATATATCCAAAAATTATTCATAAAACTTCAACTTTCCTCAAGTTTCCCTCAAGTTATTTCCAAAAACAGATATGAAGCATAGGTAAAACACATGCGTATAAAGCATAGATAAAACATATCGCACACCTGGAGGCTACGATCGCCTTTGGGCTAAGAGCCGCTGAAACAGAGAAGAAGACAGAGCCAGAGAGAGAGATAGAGAGAGAGAGAGAGAGAGAGGGAGAGAGAGAGGAGACGCACCCGAGTTTGGCTTGTCCGGCCGCTGTGGCTCCACTGTCATCCACCAGCAGGTGAGCATTCTCGTCGGCATCGTGGCGGCTGGCCTCCGACATCTGATCACCACGACGGCCATACACATACACACTCTGGAATGACTGCGTGTGTGCGTGTGTGTGTGTACGAGCAACGGACACACACACACACACACACACAGACACAGGATGGCAAAGAGGCGGATATATGGAGAATAGTGAATGAAGGAGGATAGAGATGGGACGCAAAAGTGTGTCGGTAAAAGCAGTTGGGATGGATAGATAGATGGGTGAGAACAAGCAAAAATAATAATAATGAAGAATGAATGAGTGCATTGCAATAAGGCGGCGAAACACATGCAGAACGTTAAGAGAGAAGAATGGGACACAATATAGAAGATAGTCGACAACGAAGATAAATTGCATTCGCAAAAAAAGCCAACAGAAGATATCAGAAAAGAACGGCGGTATGAAACCAAAAATGCAAAGGAATGGAAAAGCAGAAAGGGAGAAACACAAACACACACAAACACACGCATACAGACAACACAAAAATTAGTGCACAAATTAAAACAAAACAAAATGTGGTTATTCCCTTAAAATCCGGGAATAACCACATCAGGGTTTCTTGCTAAACAACAACAAAAAATGTACAAATAAATTTCAGCATGCTTTGTAAAAACTACCAACTAAGGTATAGCAGGCATGAAATAACAAATAAAACAAGTGGAAAATGCAAACTATTTGATCATTGAAATTGTTCGACAAGAAATATCGCTAAACGAACACGCACGAGAATAAATAACAATAAAATAAAAACTGTGTCATGAAAAGAGACGTGAAAGCAAGCGTATAGACTTGAAAGACACGATACTACATAGAAAATAGTCATGAATAGTCATGACCATTGATAATAGAACGGTGTGGAAAGCGTACAATAACACGACATAACACGAGGGCTTAACAATGCTATAATTTGTGTAAACTTTCTGAGACAAATACGATCGCGTTGAACACATAAATTAAACTGCACACAATCGCATAAATATCGTACAGAAAAATGAGAAATACACAGCAAAACTGAGAAGAAACAGAGAGATGATGATAATAATTCAATATGACATAAATAAAATGATAAGCCCGCGGGGAAAAACCGATTATAAAACAGCACAATTTCTTATCACGAATGGGGCCAAATAAATTAACGGCGGATAAATTAATGGAATCAAAATAACAATTTGACAAGAGCAAGAGAGAGAAATGAGATGAAGAGAGAGAGAGAGAGGGAACCTCATCGAAAAAGGCCTGAGTACGATGTAGAATGTGTTTCAGCTCGGTTAATTCCAGATAGTTGCGTTTCAACGTTTCTGAGTTGCTGTTGACCTCCTTCAACTCGTTCTCTAGCTTCTCAAACGTCGCCTACAACACACACACACACACATATATGTATGTACCTCTGCACGTATGATGTTGACCTCTGCATGATAGCGTGCTGGCATGCCGAAAATGTGATTTTTAACATATTCTCGACTCGTGTGCAGTGTTGAATTTTTGTCATCGACATTATTATCATTGTCAATTCTTTGTCACACTCAATATGTGTGCGAGAGTACTATGAATTGTGTATCTGGTAATATTGTTGTGCCATTATTCTATATAATATAGTGTGTCATACATCACACATTAATATATATATATATATACAATTATTTAACAACTCATATATATGTAACAATGTTTAATCACTTTATCATATAATTATTATTTAATCACTTGTCAATGTTTCATGTTGGAACAAAATTATCAATATTACATAAGTCTGTAAAAGAGACAATGTCTCAGCAGACTCTATATCCACTTAATTTATATATTGTTGTTATGCTATTTGTTCTTTGCTTGTGGAAAAAATACAATTTGAACTTGAACTTGAACACACACACACACACACACACACACACATATAGACGCATGCAAACACAGTAAGACGAGCCAGGACGACCAAAAAGCGCATAACATCCTAGCCTTGATGTGAAAATTCAGCAGTAATGCCTAATGTGCCATGCTAAACTGGATAACAAGACGGCCAAAGTCCCCAGTACCGACTACATTCTCTATGGTGGTGCAGTGTGTGTGTGTGTGTGTGTGTGTGTCTGTCTGTATGTGTGTGTCTGTATATCGAGATTGTTGATTAGTCTTCTCATCCGATCAAATCGTTTTGCATATTCCCTCCACGGATTCGAACCAAGGACCTGCCGCTTGTGAGGCGGGTGTTATATCACTACACCACACATTCCAGTATCTATATGTGTATAATAATGTTTCTACTGATGTTTGTACTGATGTTTGTACTGATGTTTCTACTGATGTTTCTACTGATGTTTATACTGATGTTTATACTGATGTTTATACTGATGTTTATACTGATGTTTGTACTGATGTTTATACTGATGTTTGTACTGATGTTTATACAGATGTTTATACTGATGTTTATACTGATGTTTGTACTGATGTTTCTACTGATGTTTATAATGATGTTTATAATTATGTTTGTACTGATGTTTATACTGATGTTTGTACTGATGTTTGTACTGATGTTTATACTGATGTTTATACTGATGTTTATACTGATGTTTATACTGATGTTTATACTGATGTTTCAACTGATGTTTATACTGATGTTTATACTGATGTTTATAATGATGTTTATACTGATGTTTCTACTGATGTTTCAACTGATGTTCATACTGATGTTTCTACTGATGTTTATACTGATGTTTATACTTATGTTTATACTTATGTTTATACTGATGTTTCTACTGATGTTTATACTGATGTTTCTAATGATGTTTCTACTGATGTTTATAATGATGTTTATACTGATGTTTATACTGATGTTTATACTTATGTTTATACTTATGTTTATACTGATGTTTCTACTGATGTTTATACTGATGTTTCTAATGATGTTTCTACTGATGTTTATAATGATGTTTATACTGATGTTTATACTGATGTTTGTACTGATGTTTATACTGATGTTTCTAATGATGTTTATACTGATGTTTATACTAATGTTTATACTAATGTTTATACTGATGTTTCTACTGATGTTTCTACTGATGTTTATAATGATGTTTATACTGATGTTTCTACTGATGTTTATACTGATGTTTCTACTGATGTTTATACTGATGTTTATACTGATGTTTATACTGATGTTTATACTGATGTTTGTAGTGATGCCAGACCTCCAGATCGATCATCTCGCGGGGCTGCGGTGCTTCAGGACTATCACCAGTGTCCAGCACAGGAATGTCGTCCTTCTTCACTTCTTTTTCCAGATATCGCAGTTTGCGCTCCATCTCGTCACAGCGCCGCATCTCGTTGACAAACTTGCGCTGAAACGCGTTCACCTCGGCGTTCAGCTGTTTCAACCACCAGACAAACACACACACACATTTAACTTATTTAAACCAGGGGTTCTTAATGTTTTAATGCTTGTTTTTATTGTTTTAATATGGTTCAATACGCCCTTTAATTGACTGTTCAAATAATTATCACCAATCATAATATTAGCCAGTATGTCTTGCAGATCTACGAGTATTTTAATCGCTTGAATTCACTGTACTTTACATACGGATTACTAGGAAAAAACATAACCATTGATAATTTTATTATTTATAAACCATTGACAATTGATACCAAAAATCCCAAATATCGAGTCCCAGATACTTGATTTTTGGCTCCCATGTCCCCCCCAAGGTGTATCGATACCCCCAGTTAAGAATCCCTGTTTTGAACATTTATATTGCGCAATATCTACACACAATGTGTCTCAGATGCGCAGCGCAGTGCAATAATTACAACGCGGCATTGAACAGACGGACACACATACATGTACAAACATTCATAAGGACAGGCGAATAATATGCCTTGTAATATTTATCATGTCCATTAAGGAGCCCATGCTCGATGGACATTTGTCATATTTTTATTTATCTCCTTTTGTTATCATTGAATTGATTGTTTGTGTATGACAATAAATACAAATCTACAAAAAAAATCTACACACACACACGCATACATTCGGAGGAAGTGCGGATTTATCACAGTCCCTGACAGGGCACTGATCCTTAGCCATTTCTTACCAGGCAAGCGGAACATCGCGTACAGCCAAAACCACCACCCACACACATGTATACAAGTATATACACACAAACATACACACACACACACAGGCGTGTACTTGCATATTTGTGTGTGTGTGTGTTTAGGTATATTTGTGTTTGTGTGTGTGTGTGTATGTACGCCTGTATAGGTGTTCGTGTGTGTGTTTGTGTGTAGTCTGAGTGTGGTGTGCAACGTGGGCATGTATGCGCAATCCAACGAGTGTATGTGTATGTATATGTATGTATATATGCATGTGTGTGTGCGTTTGTGTGTGTTTGTATGTGTATGTATGTATATATGCATGTGTGTGCGTTTGTGTTTGTTTATGTTTGTGTGTTTGTATGTGTGTGTATGTATTTGTATTTGTATTTCGAAACGACACAGTAAACATATAATAACACCAAACATCATATTTTCATGTGTCGGGGGAAGCCATAAGGCTTATATAAATGCTTATATGAAGATAAGCCATAAGGCTTATCTTCATGTGTCGATGAGCTGGCTCAATTCTCACATCTCGAAACTGCACGAGCCCCAGTTCGCCCAGCTCGGAGACGCACGCATAGGCCGCCTCTGTCTGCAGAAACAGCTGACACAAGCTCATCTCCTCGCTGCGGAACAAGCCCCAGCTACCGGCCGTCGCCATCACGCCGTCACTCGAGTCTGTTTGATTAATACACTTCAATTTTATTATTATTATCCATTACCAGCAAATTCAGCAACATGAAACGAATGCATGCACTATAAAGTGAGAAAAATGGGAGATTTAATCACTTCATTATCCATATGAATAAAACTGTGGCCGCCGTCTGTTATTTCTATTTATTTAATAGTTAAATATC
This sequence comes from Sacculina carcini, assembly GCA_916048095.2. Lineage (NCBI taxonomy): Eukaryota > Metazoa > Arthropoda > Thecostraca > Sacculinidae > Sacculina > Sacculina carcini. The sequence continues at coordinate 995,483 of OU696590.1, forward strand.
ATGCAATTGTTATATTGTTTCTGTTTTATTGTTAGACCTTGTGTGCGCCAAATGTGAAGGTGTAAAGACAACAACACATCGTGCTTCTGTAAATACACCAGTTGTTCGTTGCAGCTCGTGTGTGTTAATAATTCGTTACTGTAGGCGTTCCTACAAGTGGTGACCCCGACTCCAATTTTTTTTATATAGATATATCTATCATCTGCATGTAGATATATTTTTTTTTTCATAACAATTTGATTGTTCTGTGTTTTTTCATCGTTTTTGTTTCGTTGACGATGTCTAACACCGGTAGCATACACGCGGTAAGGGTGGAATTACCTGTGTTTGACTGCGAGAATGTGGATGTGTGGCTCGCCATGTGCGACAACCTCATGGCCGACGGTGGTCTTACGTGTCAAACCACCATGTTCCGAAAATTATTGGCCAAATTGCCTCCGTCGCATTTTCGCATGGTGATGGATCTGGCCACTCAGGTGCCCCTCGCCACTGACTGCTACGATCAGCTGAAAGAAAGGCTAAAGCAGCGTCTCCAGCTCACTCCGGCGGAACGCTTACAGCGCCTCTTGAGTCTGCCGCAGCAGCTTGGCTCGAGGAAACCGTCGGAGCTTTTCGGAGACCTCGCGGCTTTGTATCCGAATGATACAGATCACGAAATAATTCGCGAGATGTTTCTCATCCGAGTGCCAAATGATCTCCGGCTTCTTTGTCGCGAGTGGCTGGTCACGATGAGCTTGCGTGAAGCGGCTCTTCGCGCTGACGCCTTTCACCAGCCAGCTGCGTCTTCTGCAGTGTTCACGGCCCAGGTGGTCAGTGAAGCTGCTGCTCCTGCGACTGATGAGCCGGAGAACCATCTTGTTGCCGCTGCCACAGGTCCTCGTCAGCGTCCCAGTCGTCAGAGACAACCGCAAGCAGCCCAGCCATCTGTGAACGACTTCGTTAATCGCTGGTGCCGTCTACACCGTAAATATGGACCCGCTGCGCGTCGTTGCCTGGGATCGTGCACTTTCCACGCAGACGTGCCGGGAAACGACAGCGGCAGCCGGCGGTAATGACGGCCCACGACTGCCGTAAGAAGTGCCGTCTTTTATTCGTTACGGATCTCACAGGCCGTAGATATCTGGTGGACAGCGGGTCGGAGGTGTCGTTACTGCCGGCCCCCTCGGGATGTTCAGCCGCATTGAGTCAGCCGGTACTCCGCGCCGCCAATGGTACCTCCATATCTGTCTACAAGGTAAACCACCGTGTGGATGTAGACTTAGGTCTTGGCCGAGTGTACTCGTTTGGTTTTTTTGTGGCGGCAGTTCCGACTCCAATCCTCGGTGCTGACTTTTTGCGGGAATTCGGCCTCATGGTCGATATGACAAAACATCGGCTGATCGACAGCGCCACCTTTTTGTCAACCAGCAGTTCACCTCAACACACCGACCGGTATCCAGTCATAGTTCATGTCAGCACCGTCCAGCGACGAGAGCAGGACGGCGAAGGGTTTGCTGATGTTCGTCGGTCGAGCGAGTTTTTGAAACTCACAGTTCCGCCAACAGGGTTTCCTGTGGTATCCGTACCCGGTGTGAAACACCGCATCATCACTCGCGGCAACCCGGTGTTTGCTAGACCACGACGTCTCATGCCGGCCAAGCTAGCGGCCGCCAAGCGGGAGCTCGATGAGCTAGTGGAACGTGGCATCCTGGTACCATCATCTTCTTCATGGTCGAGCCCAATCCACCTGGTCCAGAAGGATGGTGGCGCTTCGTTCAGAATGGTTGGGTGTTACGAACGCCTCAACGCCATCACTGTCCCAGACAGATATCCTGTGCCGCACATGCAGACCTTCGCTGATCGTCTCTCAGGTGCCACCATTTTCAGCACAGTCGATCTGCCAAGAGCATTTGCTCAGGTTCCTGTGCATAAAGACGACCAAGATAAGACAGCCATTACCACTCCCTTCGGGCTGTTTCAGTACACCCGCATGCCCTTCGGTCTCTGCAACGCGGCACAGACGTTTCAGAGGTTGATGGACACGGTTCTCAGGGGAATGCCGCGGGTGTACTGTTACCTAGACGACATTCTCATCTACTCGCCCGATGCTGCAACTCACCGCAGGGACTTGCAGGAGCTTTTTCGCCGTCTGAGCAAAGCTGGGTTGGCTGTCAAACCGGAGAAGTGTGTTTTTGGCGTCAGCAAGGTCCGCTTCGTTGGCATGGAGGTGTCCGCCCGTGGCATTGCACCTCTTCCCGACAAAGTGGAGGATTTGCTGTCCATGCCGCCGCCACGAGATCCAGCGGATTGCAGAAAATACCTCGGCATGGTGAACTTCTTTCATCGGTTCATCCCTAATCTGGCGTCGATTCTGCAGCCACTTCATGACACGGCGAACGCGAAGCGCGGGTTTTCCTGGGGTCCGCGCCAAACGGCAGCCTTCGAGAAATCCAAATCTGCGCTGGCCGCCGTATCCCAGCTTGCGTACCCTCGACACGACGCCATCACAAAGGTCGTCGCGGACGCATCGGACCACGCCGTCGGCGCGGTCATTTTGCAGCTGCAGGAAGGCAGATGGGTGCCTCTGGCATACCATTCTCGTGTGTTGGCCGGTGCCCAGCTGAGATGGTGCACAGGAGACAAGGAGCTGTTTGCCATTTTCAGCGTCTTGAAGCGTTTCAGGCATTTGCTTGAAGGTCGTCCAGAACTGCAGCTGTGGACGGATCACAAGCCGTTGACGCACGCGTTCACGAGCATGTCCGAGCGTTCGGCACGTGTACAGCGTCAACTGGCTTTCATCAGTGAATTCTCCACCGACATCAGACACATTAGCGGCCGAGACAACGCGGTGTCTGATTACCTGAGTCGACCACCGGTCTTCGTCACGGAACACCAGGTCTCACAGCTTGATGTCGTCGCTCAGCAAGGTCTGGACATCAGAAAGATCGCCATCGCGCAGCAAGGTGCCGCGGACGTTTCTGAACTCGCCGCCTCCCCGTCGCTTTGTGTTGAACGTCGAGAGGTCGAGGGTGTCCCGGGTGGCCTGCTAGTTGACGTGTCTAATGGTGTTGATCGTCCTCTTGTACCTGAGTCGCTCCAGCACGATATCTTCTGTTCATTTCACAACATGCACCATCCTAGTGCACGAGCAACACGTCGCTTGATTTCCGAGCGCTTTGTTTTCAAACGCATCGGATCAAAGGTTTCAACCTGGGCGAAGAACTGTGTCCCTTGTCAGCAGTGCAAGGTCGGTCGTCATCAGCGCTCGGCTCTGCGTCGTCCTGCCACACCGTCCGGCCGATTTGAGGCCCTGCACGTTGACATCGTCGGTCCGCTTCCTGAAGCAAACGGGTACCATTACCTGTTTACTATCGTCGACAGGTACACACGCTACCCGGATGCTGTGCCAATGACGGACGCATCGGCTGCTTCGTGCGCACGTGCACTGCTGGAATGGACTTCACGTTTCGGCATGTGCTTGTGCATCACATCAGATCGCGGACGACAGTTCGTATCTGATCTGTGGTCAGAGTTCTGGTCCATCCTGGGAGTGGCTCACAAAACAACATGCGCGTATTCTCCTCAGCAGAACGGATTGGTGGAGCGGATACATCGTCAATTGAAGGCGTCTCTCACCGCTGCACTGGAGAGGTCCACAAACTGGCTCATCGCTTTACCTGTTGTGCTGATGGGCATGCGAGCTTCTTACAAACCAGACATCAACTCGTCTTCAGCAGAGCTTGTCTTGGGAGAGAAAATGCGTCTGCCGGGCCAGTTCTTCTCTCAAACGACTCCAGCGCCGGCTTGTGAGACTGCTCGACAACTGGCAACTGCCATCTCCAAGCTGCGACCGACACCAACATCCTGGCATCGGAGTTCTGACGCCGAACGCCCATTTGTCTCGCAGCCGCTGAAAACAGCGACACACGTATTTGTCCGAGTCGATGCTGTACGCCCGCCTTTGACACCACCTTACCGTGGTCCATATGCTGTAATCAAGCGGGGTGACAAAGCTTTTGTCCTGGACATCAACGGAAGAATAGACACCGTCGCCCTTGACCGGCTGAAACCAGCATTCTCGGAGAACAGTGACGCGCCCTCTCCTGCTTCGGCATCGGCTCTTCCGAACGGAACACCAGCAGCCACTTCAACGACTCAGACACCTCCCATTCCAGCTGAACCATCTCTCACACAGTGTCCAGACAGAATTGTGTGGTCACGGCGCGCCCGACTGGTTCGCGTCCCCAGACGCTATCGGTAATCGGTGCCTTGCACCTGAAGGGGGCTGTGGCCGCCGTCTGTTATTTCTATTTATTTAATAGTTAAATATCATGCAATTGTTATATTGTTTCTGTTTTATTGTTAGACCTTGTGTGCGCCAAATGTGAAGGTGTAAAGACAACAACACATCGTGCTTCTGTAAATACACCAGTTGTTCGTTGCAGCTCGTGTGTGTTAATAATTCGTTACTGTAGGCGTTCCTACAAAACCAAAAAACATACCAGAAAATTACAGATAGAAATCCCGAACGTATACGTGAATTTGTAAGACTGTTCATATATCAATTTACAATAGTTTGTGCTCGTCTACAATTAATCACCTGAAAACTCGTTGAAATTTTCAAATTCAACTAATGTACACCAACAATTGATGTATAACAAATATTACACCGACCACAAGTCAGAAAAATCGCAGATGCAACACCAATGTGTGTTAAGGATCAATACACAACTAAACGTAACAGTGATGCCAGACGAATTGTCAATATCGCGAAATCAATTAAATAAAATTATAGATATAAGTTATTATTTAGTTATTATTAAGTTAACGTCACTTGTGAACAAATAAATTCGAACATAGTTTTCCGAACAAAATTTATTAAACACGTAGAGTTTCAGTTTATATGATGGCTACTAGATTTTCGAAAGACAAAACATCTTTGATATCGTCAACAAAATCGATCACAATTTATTCATGCCCAATTAATTATGACACATTTCACACTTTCACACCGCAATAACTACAAAATGGAAAAAATATAAACAAATACAAAGCACATATATGTATAAAGTTGCCAATTGTTCAGACAGACATTCGGAACATACACGTATATTAAAGTTCACGAATGATTTAATCTGCAAACAAAACAATCATATACATATCAACAAAACACTTCTAATAGCCCGCAAATACTCCCGCTGGGACACAGTACACACGCATTGGGAAATACGAGTACGCAATCTCAGTACACAATGGGTTTAGCGGGTATTGCCACTTACCGGGCGAAATAGGCACATGCGATCAGCGCGCCTGTCAAACACTGAATGATCACATAGAAGTGTGTGCAGACACACGCGCATTAATGCGTGCCTAACGCTGGCCGGTGACCTTGCGTAGGTCACACTGCTCTACGCACAGTTCGCTCACTATTAGCTGCATTTCTACATCCCCCCCAAGTTTTTCGCCGGCGAAAAACTTACCATAGGACATAATCCTTCAGACGAGCTGGGGGTCGTCGGTCCCGTTGTGGTCGCTGTCGTCGTGGTGGTGTCGGCTGTGACGCTGGTGGCGACGGAGCTTGCGACCCTGGTAGTGACAGCGGCTGTGACCTTGGTGGTGCATCTGGTGTGACCGGAGTCTCACCGGGATGAGCTGCCACTGCTGGTGGCTCCAGGCCATCTGTCTCTAATTGAGCAGCTTGTGTTGTCGCTTCCCCCGTCTGACTCTGTGTCGATATATTGCCATCTCCTGGTAATGCGTGATTCCTGGTGTCTTCATCTGATGAATGAGCATGCTGATGTGTGACAACCGGCTCAGGTGGTGCTGTTGTGTACGAAGAGGGCGCTGCTGTGGCTGGAGATGGTAGAACCCGGAACTGCCGAATGAATTGGCGGTTGCGTCGCGTCAGACGGCCTGATCCATCAACTTTGATAAGGTATTGGTCGTGTGGCCTAGATTCCACGATCACTCCAGTCCGGTCCCACCTCTTGCTGTGCGTACCTGCTTGGTTTTGTAGCAACACGCGGCTGCCGGGTGCCAACGGCGGCAGGCAGCGGGTGGTCGGTTGCAGGTCGTCCACCTGTGCTATGAATCGCCGCCGAAGTGCCGCCTCGCGCTGCTGCCATACATCTCGCCACACCGGATGCACTGATTGCTCTGTAAAAACCTGTGATCGAGGTGCGACTGGCAAGAGGTCACGTAGATTTTTTCCGAATATTACCTGTGAGGGGGACATTCCCGTGTCCGCGTCTGGCGTGTTCCGATACTGAAGCAATCCAGCTGTGATGGCCTCGTCGTCTGCCCGGCCGTTACAGTCCAAGTGCGATGAGAGAAGCCGCTTCATCGACTTTACAGCCACTTCTGCACGACCATTGGACTGTGGGTGGTAAGCCGACGATCGTCGATGTCTCACTCCCCAGCGTTCAAGGAAAGATTCCGTTGCTTTGGCTGAAAACTCTGGCCCACCGTCCGTACTCAGTTCTTCGGCGATGCCAAATGTGGCAAAGTACGCCAGCAGGGTGTTTATCAGTCCCTGCGACCCTGACCGAGCCGCAGATATATGGGGCCACCCGCTGAAGCGGTCTACTATGACAAGGTAGTCCTTGCATCGTGTGCTGAAATAATCAGCTGCCACGGACTGAAAAGGCCTGGTCGGAACGCTTGGCTCAGTTGGGGGCATCCGCGCTTGAGAAGGCGTCATTCGCCAACATTCTATGCATTCATCTCGTTGGTTGTTAATGTCTGCCGTGATTCCGGGCCAAAACATCGTATTTGCCGCACGAGCCATCATCTTGCCCGTACCTTGGTGAGCTGCGTGCAAGCTGCGGAGCACCTCTCCACGCAAAGACTTCGGCACAATTATTCTGTCCTCCAGCATGGGCACACCGTCTATGGTGCACAGGCGGTCTCTGTACTGCCAGTATGGCTGTAGGACTTTCGAGATTCGGTCGCGTGAGGTGGGGAATCCATTCTCGATCATTCTAATGAGATCTTGGAGTGTGGAGTCTTTGACAGTCATCTCTCTCACTCTCTCCCAGGTTACTGCTCCCGCGTTTAGGACGGTTGACCTGGCTGCCCCTACGACGTTGACTTCCAGATCATCGGAGAGGCCGTCTGATGTTCGAATCGTTGCTAGATTATCTGGCCTGTAATCATCCGCGTCGTCTGCGATGCCCGTAGGATGTCTCGATGTGGCGTCCGCGGCAAGAGCGGATTTGCCAGGCACGTGAACAATCTTGTAACCCCACATCATAGTGCGCTGTTTAATGCGGAACAGTCTAGGGTTTGTGATCGCGCTCATGGCTTGGGCGCCCAGAATCTTCACCAGAGGCTTATGGTCCGTAACGACGGTGAGGTTGCTGCATCCCAGAGTAAAAAACTTGGTGTCTTCCAGCGCCCACATGATTGCGAGCGCTTCGCCTTCGATGGGGGCGTAGCGCCGCTCGGCGGCTCTGAGAAACCTGGATCCTGCCAGAGTTACGCGCCATCCACTTGTGCAGCAGTCTGGCGAGATTGTGCTGCATTTACAATGTTTCTGTCTCAACCAGTAGCCGATCCCAGATTTTGACCAGTCTGTGTGGAGGCATGTTGGTCGACCTGGTTCAAATATCTCGACGCCGTGACGAATTTCTTTTACTATGGCCGCTTTGGAGCGTTCGAATGCCTCATCGAGCGTTGCATCCCATTTGAACGCGCATTTGGGACTCAGCAGCGGTTTAAACGGCTCCATCATGTTCGTTGTTCGTCCGTAATGCGAGACCTGATTCACCAGGCCGAACCACGCTCGGATGTCGGTGATATTGCGCGGCCGTGGGAAATTCGCAATGGCATCGAAATATTTTTGCAGTGGTCGCAGCGCGTTGTTAGTAATTCTAAACCCCGCAAAATCGACCTCGAGTGAGGAAAATTGGAACTTTGCCGGATTCAGAATGATGCCGTTGCCACCCAGCCACTCTAAGTACTCTATCACTCGCCACCAGTGCTCCTCCAGATCACTGTCCCACAACAATGTGTCGTCGACGCACTTAGTTTTCCGCGGAATGTCCGCGATGATAGCGTCGTACCGTTGCGTATACGCATCCTGAGACGCGATAAATCCCATGGGTGCTCGGCAGTATCTGAAACGGCCTTCCTCCGTTATGAAAGTTGTCTTGTGACGGTCTTCTTGGCGAATCGGGATGGCGTGGTATCCGTTCCACGCGTCTGTAACGGTTTTTACTGTGTTTGGTGGCACAGCTCTGGCTTGCTTCGCTGGTGGGACTGTGTGATGCGTTTCTCGGTCGCAATAACGGTTTAGCTGTTGCAGGTCAACGGTGCGCCTTGGTGTCCCGTCTGCCTTTGGAGTTATTACCATGTTGTGCAGCCATGTAGTGGGCGTGTTGGGTGGAACGCTCTCTATCACGCCTAGTCTCTCATCCTGATGCAACTGCTCGGACACGGTCTGCCGCCAGTGTACGGGCACATGCGGCGGTCGGTGTGTCACCACTGGTCGGGCGTCTGGCTGCACCCTGATCTCCATAGGAGGACCTGTCATAGTTGGCAGCGGTTGATGTGGGCACACGTTGAATGTCGATGTCCCGTATCGCTTGAGTAACCAACTTTTCATTGTGGCGGCATTCTTCATTGTTGGTGCAATTGGAAGCTGCTTGGGCCTGGCTGGCGGCTCACTTCGCTTTGGGCATCCACATTCTGCTAACGGAGGTTCACCGCTGCAGCTCGCTGAGCTGAGAGCGGCCAATCTGTGATCCGCTGCGCCAATTGTCGGGAAGTCCGGACCGATGATACCTAGTTGTGTCAGTACTGATCGACTTAGGTAGAACTTGTTCGTTGTTGGTGTGACGAACACTTCGGCTGTTGCACGGATTTGCTCTCGCTGTTTGTTTAGTCCCGAAAACTTGAGACACATTACTCCCAAAACCGGTATTTCCTTGTTATTTGCCGCCAGTATTCGTCGATTGTTGACGTGGAGATGCCGCTCATTGACACCAAGTCGCTTCAAGAATGAGCTGCCCATGAGACATGTCTGGGCTCCGGAGTCTGCTACGACTGTCACTCTAGTCGGGCGGCTCGGTGGTCTCGGGAGCTTCATGCGAGAGTACGCAGCCTGGTCCACGGTGACCTCGACTGTGAGTGTTGGGTGTGCCATGTTGACATCCGATGTGTGAATGTTGGTGTTGACAGCCCCTGCGGTTTCGAACAAGCTGTCCCAGAGACTTGACGCTTCTGACGATCCTGACTCAAGACTGGCGGAATTCACACAGAAAGTTTCCTCCACAGCACTGGCCCGAATATTCGACTTCTTCTGCTGGTCACGTTTTCTGCGCCAGCAGTTGATGCACGTTTCAAACTCTTTGAGCTTGCCGCGAATTTTGCCAAACCGTGGAGTTGTGGTTCCACACGCGCACTGGAATACCTGCGCCGTATTGTCTTCCTTCGAAAGGGTTTGCGACGCGTTCTTATGCACATTAGTCGGCCGCGATTGTTTTCGGTAGCTGCTGGCTGCTATGCTGGATGACGCCGCCGTCATTGCCCGTGCGGCGGTCTCTTTGCCGTCGATGAGTGCTGTTACTTCATTGAGATTCTGGTCATCTATCGACGGCGTCCCCAGGACTTCCTTCCGTATCTCGTCGTCTGCGAGTCCACTAATGAGCACGAGCTTAACGATTTCGTCGCTGTAGTTACAGATGGCGCGGCCCGTGCAGGTTGCTACGCTGCAGGGAGCTATCTTTGTCCACTGACATACGTTTGCGAGTCCGCGTAGGCGGGCTACGTACTGCCTCACTGGCTCCGCTGGATCCTGCACGCACTTGAGCAGCGACGTCCGACGCACACTCAGAGCGACGTGAATGACCGCCAGGCGATGTATTGCGGCGAGTATCTCATCTTCGCTTCGGGAGGCAATGTCCGGGTCATCTCTGAAGAGGGCCGCTTCCAGTTCAGGTGAGCAGCACGCCAACAGTTGTGCATTCATCTGGCTGGGTGTCAGCTCGGTGCAGTCACGGAACATGCTCCAGCGTCGTTTGAAAGCGGCCCAGTCGTCCTCACCGACGCCTTGTTCCATCGATGGGCGACATATTTTGGGCGGTGGCTGACGCTGCGAGTGTTCGTGCAGATTTCGCTGATGAAGCTGCATTAGAGCAATGCACGTTGCCATGTCATCGCCTCGCTTGATTTCACCGCAACCGGCGGCCTCGCACTTCAGTGTCACCGGCATATCCACTCGGCGATATTATTTACAAAAATGTTTGATAGAGAACCCGATTAAATCATGTTCAGACAGACATTCGGAACATACACGTATATTAAAGTTCACGAATGATTTAATCTGCAAACAAAACAATCATATACATATCAACAAAACACTTCTAATAGCCCGCAAATACTCCCGCTGGGACACAGTACACACGCATTGGGAAATACGAGTACGCAATCTCAGTACACAATGGGTTTAGCGGGTATTGCCACTTACCGGGCGAAATAGGCACATGCGATCAGCGCGCCTGTCAAACACTGAATGATCACATAGAAGTGTGTGCAGACACACGCGCATTAATGCGTGCCTAACGCTGGCCGGTGACCTTGCGTAGGTCACACTGCTCTACGCACAGTTCGCTCACTATTAGCTGCATTTCTACACCAATGATGGCTTGAAGCACGTGAATTATGAATCATTGAAGCGAATCAATGAAAAACCATTCACATGATATCAACGGGCGATACACAGCACCGAAAAACACACGAACTATAAAAAATTGGTTATATAAGAATAAATATATCACGCCAAATTCGAGAACCAATTTGCACACAGGCACAATGACTAGAAATTGCAATATTTTTCGCGTAAATATCAGCACCAAACGGATCGCCGATCAGAAAGGCAGAAAACCCACTGCCAACCCCCTCTGCCCTATTATCCAGCCCCAATCTGCCTTGACCCCCTCATCTGAGACGCCTGGCTGCGCCACTGCGCAACGAGCGCGGTCGCGTCACCGTGTACTGGCGTCGCCACTGCTGCTCTCTCTCCGTCTGCTCCTGTACTCTGTCTGGCGATGGAGGCCAGCGTAGGCGCCAATGCAGCGCAGCGGCGGCCAATAGTAGTGCTGCCAGACTGGTGAGCGGCCGATAGACTAGCCAAGAACTGGCAACACTGGCGAGCGATAACGACGCCGACACAAACACACACAGCCACGTGTCGTCACCGTCGTAGAAGTGGTCCGGTGCTGGCATAATCACTGCACGCCATCCAGCATCTGACACGCACAATATTTACTATTTAATCAATGTTAATGAGTAAATGAGAGCGAGTGGTCGGACGCAGCCTTCACTTTGGTTCTAGCAGGACTGTGTGAGATCTGCTGAGATCGAGCTGACCTGTGTGAGGTCGAAGGATCTGGTGAGATCGAGGATCAGGAGGAGAGTGGATCGTGAGGTCAGACGTGACCGGGTTGGAGTCTGAGGAAGATCCGTAAAGTTAACAAATATAAAAATATTGGGGAGTCATATGGTCATGGTACCCTCCAGCACCAACTATAATTGGTGTACAATATTGATTACAGGCAACTCCAGTAGCATAAGAAGAGTGCAGTCACTATTGTTATGATGCGGTAGCCTCATGTACCGCAAGCGCCCGAAATATGCAGACATATAATTGGATAGAAAAACAACTTTAATAAGAAAGCTGACAGCTAATGGAGAAAAAGAAAAAATTCAAGCAAAAATTAAACTTATCAAAACATTAACCATTTGCATAATTTATATATAACGTGATTACTAGGGCTGCCAAAAGTTAATAAAGTTACTTTTTCACCTAAAGGTCACTTTTTCATAAACTACCTAAAACTGCATGAAAAAGAGAAAGAAAAAAATGATCCTTCAGATCTACAAAAAGAAAATGACCTTTTTGAGGGATTATATGTTATTTTAGGTTACTTTTTCTCGAAAATAAAGTTACTTTGTTCTGATTTTTAGGTTACTTTTTTGACAGCCCTAGTGATTACATTATGAAATCTGGAGGGCTTGGAGAAAAAGACAGGGGGAATC
>OU696590.1:1012500-1030000 GCA_916048095.2 Sacculina carcini
TACACACATACTCATACACCTGAACACACGGACATACAGACACGATTCCCACCTCGTTCCAGAACTGCACCGCCATGCCGGCAGTCATGAGAACGCAGCCGATCAGTACAGACAGCCAGTGTGTGCGCAAAACACTGGAGACTGAGTGGCATTGAGACTGACGGGACGAATTGGACAAAAGACAAGCATCTTCGGCCGCGGTAGAGCTGTGTCTGTGTCGTGCGCCAGCGTTGTCCATGTCGGATTCGACGACAAAGCTGTGACGCAAGAAGAACGAGAAAAATGACCGACACATGGACAGCTGGAGAAGAAACTTTGAGCTGTGTGTGATTGGGCTTAACGAATCATTAACAAGATCTTGCTTGGCTTTAACTTGGCAACATAGAAACATTACAATGACTAAGAGTTAGCAGCCAACGAAAACCAAACAGATATCAGAGACTGCGTGACTGAGACTGGGATTAAAACCCAAAAGGTTAAGATGTACCATGATTAATCAATTGCATTATAAATGACGAAATAATGTCCCTGATCCAGACCCCGATAATTACAGGCTCTGACTAAATTGATGACAACCTGTCTTTGATTTGATAAGTAAAGAGAAATTCAGTTTTAGTTAAAGTATCGTAGTGAAACATATCAAATGGATCAAATGGAAAGCAAACAAAGCAAACCTATGCACGCTGCACAGTGCAATAATAAACCACCGTGAGTACATCTAGCATCGCTACATTCATCGCCGCGTATACAAGCAGTGCGCACTACATACATTCCCGACATTTGCTTGCTAGGTCAAGCTGGTTTCTCTGCACGTGATTTTCCAAAGGCTTTAACTTACGAGTGCTGTAACGTACAGCAACAATAAGCTTGGTTTCCTTTTAGTTTTTCTTCTTCTGGTGGTCGATGCTGATTATAGTGATTTTTTTAGGATAAAATGGTAAATACCTTCATATATTGTAATAACTGTTGTGTATTCGTTGCGTTTTTCTAGTTTGATATCATTTTTGTCAATTTTCCTTGTTACGCTGATATTGCTGATAGTGTGTTTCAATTAATGTTTTGTTTAGTTTTTGCTATTTGTTACAGACGTGCAAATATCACACTCCGAATGACCTATTCTGAATAAAGACACTAAAGCTGAAAATCAGTAAATTACCGGTTATATCTGCTCTGACAAATCTCTAGCTTTTTTATTTGATCTGTGCGTGTGTGTGTTGACAGAGATTGGAGTTGTGCGGGGGTGGTGATTGTCCCGACTGGCTGCTGGCCGGCATACACTACTTGTCCCAGCTGGTGAGAGTCCAGTTGCCTGCATTTTCCAATGTCGTTTCAGCTGCGATTTCACAATCAGCGTATGATACATTTCCAAATGAGAAGCATATACATTCAGATGACACTGATATACCACGGATTTGAGTCTGTTATGAGCTGTGTTCTGTATCAAGCCTGAGCCTGTTATGAGCTGTGTTTTGCTATCAAGCCTGAGCCTGTTATTAGGTGTTCTGTATCAAGCCTCAGCCTGATATGAACTATGTTTTTCTATCAAGCCTGATCCTGTTATTAGGTGTTCTGTATCAAGCCTGAGCCTGTTATGAGGTGTTCTGTATCAAGCCTGAGCCTGTTATGAACTATGTTTTGCTATCAAACCTGAACCTGTTTTAAGGTGTTCTGTATCAAGCCTGAGCCTGTTATGAGGTGTGTTTTGCTATCAATCCTGCTACTGTATGTTGTTTGTCGACAGAGCTCGGTGAAACACAAACTGCTATGCGCCACAGTCATCAAGGCTCTACTGGAAGACAAATTGGATGTAAGCGCTTCTCGATGCCATTTCGTGTGTTTATTGTTGTAATAAGCTGACACACACGCACACACACACACACACACACTGACTCACTGACACAGCGCAGTGTATTATCCCTCCATTGCCCTTTCGTCAGCTTTTATATAACTTTTGTGTCACGTGACACCACACAGAGAGCAAGGTAATAGTGTGCATACATAACAGTCGGACGCGCATATGAGTGTGTAAGATGTCACGTGACACTGGGTCATGCACACGATAATCTAGGTACAAGTTCAAGTGTACACACAGACATACACCGCCGCTAAATACACACCAAACATGCGTTCAAGGCGTGACAGACAAACATACATACAATGTCACACTAAAATTGAGGTTTTCTTGCTAAGGACGTGCATATTTTGAAGGGACATTCCATTGTTGATCGCAGTTTAATGAAACAAGAATTATAGCGATGATTTCAAAACAACGTAACGGGAATTCGATTTTCATACGCATGGGAATTTAAGCTTAATCCAATCGATACGTTTGATAGTGCGTGTTCATATTAGCAATGTTAGTATTGTAAACCTTGTTTATTTTGTTCTTGTCAGATATCCAAAGTGGAAAAACTCACATCTGACGTCCAATTTGGTGAGGTTTTTAGTGTACACAATGAACGTCTCTTAAATATGACAACAATGAATTATTCTGAGCTATTTTAACGCTACATAGAATGATCAGATCATTATTCACTGAGCTCAGTGTAACCACAAACACACTGTGTGTGTGTGATGGTGTCTGTTGGATTGTATTGCGGCGTTGCGGATATTCACAAACAAAATATTATAGCTATTTTCACCGATATTATCCGTATTGTAATCGTAATTATCATCTTTTTCACGACTGTACAATTCTTGAACAAACTTAAGTGTTGAACACAGCGCGTTTTATCATTGTTTATTAATGTTATTATTAATTATTAATTTGTGATGAAATGTATTTTAAGGAGAAATAACGCACAAACAACAACAATATGGTTTCACAATACACCTGCGCGCCCGTGCAGACAAGTCACTCAATACTCCCCCGAAACCCACTTCACATTAAACGCATTAACACCCACACGACACCATCTCATGCACGACACTCCCGATTCATGATCATATCGCTCCGCAATACGCATACACACAGACATACATACACATACATATACACACACACTGCACGCGCCACTTCCTCGACCGAACAAGGCAGCTGCAATTCAAATATCGGTGCACCCGTACAACATTGACGCAGGGGGCGCAACTACTTGAAACCGCATCGCCCGCACTGCCTAGTGCACTGCCACGTGCAGGCTCGCTCAAAACTACAATACTCGCATATACACAAATAATGTACAACGAAAGATACACAAATGTTTATATATACACAACACAAAACCACATAATTAATTACAGGCAAATCCAGTAGCATGGGAATAGAGCAAGTGCACTATTACACAGATAGAATGATAGTTCGAAAATTAAAAGTTTTAGTCGGGAAGGAGTAAGCTAATGATGAAAGAAACAAAATAAATAAACGATAAATCATGAATGAAATGATCTAATCAAAACACTAAATAAAAATGTATATATACAATCGTTTAACAGACTGATCAAGATAATATAATAATGCAAAATCAACTCGAATCGTATAATAATGAGCCAGAAAATTATCAAATAAATACAACTCTAAAATCAATCAATATACAAGTGTCAGTATGTTATCGTGCATTTCTTTGCAACTTTGTTTTGGCGTCTTTCAATCGCCAAGTATGTTTATGCGCAAAAACACACGCACACACAACACAAACTGTGCAGAACTAGTGGACGCCGATGAATCGAGCGCTATTACGAGCGCTGCCGGCGCCGTGGCCGTGTCATCGCTCAGCTACATCTTGCAGGCGGCGTGTCGACACCGAGTCGACCAACACCAGCTGTGTGTTGAGCTGCAACAGCTGGGCCTGCCGGTCGAGCATGCAGCTGTGGTCGGCCAACAGCTGCACGACGCCGACCACGAGCTGCGCCGGCAGCTGGTGTTGCGCGGGCGGCTGCAGCTGCCCTCGTTGACAGCAGTTAGCAGCTGGGAGGTGCAGATGTCAGCGGCGGCCGACGGGCAGCACGAGAATTTGGCCGTGCAGATGGCGCTAGAGACGACGTGGCAGTCACACAGTAGCAGTAGTAGCAGACATAATGAAGGCAAACTGCTGAATGTGCGGCTGAATATTTGCAATGCGCGTGTTTTACTCAAAGGTGAGTGATATTTTCGTTTCATCTATTGGCGGTGATGTCTGTCTGTCTGTCTATCTCTCTCACGTACACACAATACTTGATTTAGATAAAGTTGTTTGTGTGTGTGTGTGTGTATGTGTGCTCAATGAATTGTTAATTATCAGGCGAATTTGTTAAAATTTGTCGTCCGTCTTTAACTCACGTGTGTACTGAGATTGTCCACTGCAATCGAATGTAAATTGTTCAACATAATCCTGTGGGATGATTGTGAATCATTAATTTTCTTTTTGTAAGTAATATCTGTGCAATTTATGTGTTGCAGAACTTCGAAAAGCCGATGGCGTTATGAAGCAGTTGGCTACTCGGAACGAAATGTTTTGACAGCGCGATCGTTTAGTTGGCAAAGTCGCCGTTAGATGGCGTTGCAGCTAGCGGCGGGGTTTATTTGTGGTGGCTGGTAATGCTCAGCAACGGCGGCGTCAGGAATTTTCCTCCGGGGGGCTAAGGAAAAAAGATGCGGGGTCTTGGCGAAACAAGAGGAACTACACTCGAAATGTGTATGGTTTTAGGGGGGCTTGAAACATTTTTTGGGACTTTAAATATTTAAAGCCCCCCTCGAGGTCGCCATTGGTTACCACGTGTATTGGTGGCGTGTAATAAACTTGTGATCGTGGGCCATTCTCACAATAGCTTGCAAAAAGCTGCCCGAGTGGCTAAGTGGCTTAGGCGCTGAAGTCTCGTGTGTGTCAGAGGTTCGCGGTTCGAATCCTGGCTTGGGTTTGTTTTATCAACACGTCCGCAGGGCGTGAGTACGCCGCCAGTTGCCCGGCTACAGACAGCGCCTAGGCTGATAAGAAGGCCGTTTATTTATGAACATAGAGCAAACTTGAATGCGGGACAGCATGCTGCCGTATCTGGCAATATCTTCACACACACACACACACACAAACACACGCGCACAAACATACAGCCGCGAGAACATGCACACACACACACACACACACAAGCGTGTTAACATATCGGCAAGCCACAGTACATTTGCTCACAACATACAACCAGACACAACAAAAGTACAACGGCACAAAACACGGGAAAGCAAGTGTGTGTATGTGCGTGTGTGTGTGTACATACACACACACACACACAAAGAGAGAGAGACACGTTATATACACACACACACACATAAATGGATACAAACGAAACGGCTGGGTAGATGTGTTCCTGCCTGTCTAAATGAGGCAACGATAAACGACCGCGTGCAAATGTTTACGCATGCATCCATGTTAGACACACACACACAGGATGTGGGAGAAAAGGAGAGATAGATACCGTATTTCCTCATGTATAAGACCGCGTGTGTTTTTTGCGTCTGAATTATAACTTTTAAAAGTAGGGGGTAGTCAAAGTAGTATGTACTTGTTTTCCATGAATTTTTGCCTAAAAAATTAACACAGCGTGTTATACACAGGGAAATACACGGTAGCCACATGGATAGCCGAGAAACAATGTGAGCGTGTGCAAACAGAGAGAGAGAGAGAGTGTGAGAGCGCTGGCAGAAAGAGGGAAGGAGATTCTAGTCGTCCTTGGCAGCGGCCGATGTTGATGAGGGCCCAGGCTCTTTGGCCAGATTTTCCTCGCGAGGACGTGCGCCGCCGAATATGCTCTGTGAGCGTTGCGAACACTCGGCCTGGGAGTTGACCGGTTGTTTGACAGTGCGCTTCTGCAGTACCAATCGGGGACGTTGTGCCGCATCACCTCACACACACACACACACACACACACACACATACACTCGTTAAAACGAGTGTTTGATGATGTTTATGTGAACGATAACCGAAAGTCATATGCGCCAGTTATATTATTGCTGTGAACACATTCCACACCTGCTCGCTTTTTCCAATCGTCAAACACAAACATATTGTTGTCATGTTTTTCACACATAACTAGGCTACATGTTTAACCTGAATCTGTCACTGTATCTGCCGTTTTGTTCATTTTTTTATACTTTATTTTATTGATCTATTATTTTTTTTGTAGAGTAGCTTATTGTGCTGAAAAGCCTTTGTGGAGCGCAATAAAGGCCAACTTACTTACTTACACACACACACACATTACATTAAATCAGGGATTCTTAAACGGGAGTGCAACCCTGGTTCCTAAAGAGTAAAATGATTCCTGTGAAAATCAAACAGAATATATGGTTTTACTCAGGATTGATAATTCTTATTGGGACTTTTGTCGTGCTTAGTCCTCTTGTGCCAGTGTGCCAAGAGATATTAGCATCGTCTGAAATTTCACCTTTTCATATCAAGCTATTAAAGATCCAGGAATGCGAGAATTGGTTGTGTGTCGGTGTTGACTTGTGGGCGCACGTGGGGGGCACACATGTACCCCCATGCGCGCCCGTATTTTGAAACAGGTTTTGCTTTTAATCCTGGTACTTTAACAATATGCCAATGTGTGTGTGTGTCTGTGCCAGTGTGTGTGTGTGTGTTTGTGCCAGCGTGTGTGTGTGTGTGTTTGTGCCAGTGTGTGTGTTTGTGCCAGTGTGTGTGTGTGTGTGTGTGTGTGTGTGTCTGTGCCAGTGTGTGTGTGTGTGTGCCAGTGTGTGTGTGTGTGTGTGTGTGCCAGTGTGTGTGTGTGTGTGTGTGTGTCTGTGCCAGTGTGTGTGTGTGTGTGTGTGTGTGTGTGTGTGTGTGTGTGTGTGTGTGTCTGTGCCAGTGTGTGAGTGTGCGTGTGTGTCTGTGCCAGTGTGTGTGTGTGTGTGTGTGTGTGTGTGTGTGTGTGTGTGTGTGTGTGTCTCTGTGTGTGTGTATGTGTGTGTGTGTGTGAGTGTGCCAGTGTGTGTGTGTGTCTGTATCTGTGCCAGTGTGTGAGTGTGTGTGTCTGTGCCAGTGTGTGTGTGTGTCTGTGCCAGTGTGTGTGTGTCTGTGCCAGTGTGTGTGTGTCTGTGCCAGTGTGTGCGTGTATGTGTTTGTGACATTGTCCTGCCAACTCACTGGCGTCTGGTTCTGGGAAGTCTGGCGCCGAAGTTTGACTGCGACCACGATCCCAGCCATCTTCAGAGCCACGATAAGGCGCTACACACACACACACACACACACACACATTACATTACATTAGGACATTTATATCGCGCTTTTCACCCGAGTCATACACATACACAATCACGAACACACACTCACCTACATACACACACACACACAAAACAGACAAGTACATATACGTACAAACATACACTCACGTTTACAAACTCAAAATCACAAAAATACACAAGCACATACATATTGAATAAGATAGTACAGCAGATATACAGCACAGAAGACAACACAACATACAACACATTAAGACAACACAACAGGCATACAACGACATACACTCAGATTGACAAATCACAACACAATAGACACACAATTACAAACCAGAAAACACAGCATAACAGACATACAAAGACATACACTCAAACAAATAGACAGAGAACACAACACAACATATACACAAACACAGATAACAGAGCTCAACACAACAACACACAGACAGCATACAATGGAGAAACATACATACACAAGAACGGAAAACACACGGAAAGCACATACACACAGAAGACAGAACTAGGAAACAATCAGACCTTATATTCGGTACTAATATATACAATATTATTAAGACACACACACACACAGCATTCGTCTCAATCAGAAACAATCGCATTATGTTTAACAGTTTAAACTCAGCGTATGTAAGAACTGTGTGTGTGTGTGTGTTTGCATGAGACTAATGCGAAAGACACTTGGGAAATTTCACGATAGGTAACATCAGCTATTGCTAATAATACAAAATACACAAGATAGATCGTTTATAACACGAATGACATTCTCAAACAACACACAAAACCCCCGGCAAGAGTAATTAAACAAACGCACACACTGCGAAATAGAGTTGGAAACAAATGCGTAGTTTATTGACGAAACTGGAAAGCCTAGCTGAAAAACATCTGTCAGCTGACCACAAACATGTGTGAAACCGCGGCTAATTTAGCTAATTATACGGACGAACGAACGGAATTTTGATAACATTTGCATCTTTGTCTAACACACACAGAGACACACACAGACACACACACATATGGCATGAATACACACCCACATACACATAATATGAACTCACACACATACATGTAACATGAAGGCATACAAACACATCACACACATACATATACCATGAAAACACACACACACACACATACACACAAACGTCACACACATTCATATAACATGAAGACACACTCACACACATACACATGCCATGAACACACACACACACACACACACACACACATATGCCCAGGCAAACGCAGCAGTTCGGCGAGTGAACGCTTAGTAATCGGTAGCAAGGTCCAGTTGGCTGTGTTGAGGTGATAGCAGCTCGCAGGGCGACCGAGGCCTGCCGCCGGACTGTGACGCGTTCACAACACCCACCGCTACGTCCAACTCACTGCCCACCGTCCTATCGAGCGCAAAATCGTGTCCGTCATTCATTGTGATCATCAGATCATCGTGATCTTGCTGAACAACGCCACTGGTCGTCGACAAAAGCGACGCTGCACGCATTATGTTTTCAACGCCGCTGACCGCCATTATCGCCATTCCGTCGGACACGTCGATATCGCTGTGTGCCGTCGCCGTCAATGCGTCATATTCGTCGTTGTTGGCAGTTGACGCATGCGGCAGCCAATCGTTCACCGACTGCGCCGTCATTGTCTCGACCGGCTCGGACGCCGTCGCTGTGGACTTGTCCGTCGGCTCTGACGTATCCGTCATCGTTGGCTGCAGTGCTTCGTCGCGTTCCGTCAACAGACGCTCCAAATGGCCGGCGCAGCATGCGTAAATGTCGCTGGGCTGTTCGCGCAGCACGTGTTTGGCGAGCGCGTGCAGTGTGGCGCGAAAATGGCGCGGTAGTGACGGTTGCGGAGCCCTGTACGTCTGGTTTAACTGGATGTCCATTCTCTCGGCTAGTGGACGCGAGGTGTACGCTTGATAATACACTACCTCACACTCAGCCAAGTGCCGAATATACACGCCTCAATACGTCACAGAACGTGGCAATATTCAGGGAGAAAACAAGACACAAATCAATCGATAGACTGATAGTTTTTATAAATGCACATATCTTTGTCGAGGCTGAGACAAACACAATACGAACACAAACACGTGAACAAATGTGTCAGCATCCTCCTGCAGATATTTCATCAATTACTGTAGCTGGTTGGCTGAAGGGTGAATACTTTATAATTACGATAATTAAAATGTAAATATACAGTCAAACATCGATATAAGACGCATCGATGAAGTGGGATAATCAGTTGAACGCGATAAGGTGAATGATACACCAATGGGAGGTTGAATTTATATACTCCAACTAGCGCCTTATATCGTTGTTTGACTGTAGTAACTAGTATTATAATTATTAAGTAGTCTGCCAGTTTGTGTGTGTGTGTGTGTGTGTATGTGTCTTCAGTGCTGTCTGTCTGATATGCTGTCATCCTCAATAGGTATGTATGTGCGTGTGCTTTTGTCTTTTATGTATTGAAGTGTGATTTTAAGCGTATGTGCACTCGTCTGTCTTCTTTGTGTCTGTGTGTCTGTGTTTATGTGTGTGTTGGTGTGTTGGTGTGTGTGATTGTGAATGTGTATGTCCTTTGATTGAGTGTGTGTGTGTGTGTGCAGCGCCCTAGAGACCCTCTAGGTGTAGGGCGCTATATAAATATCTACCTAATGTAATGTGTGTGATGTGTATGTTGTGTATATTGCACACACACACACACACAAACATACACACGCACCTCGACCAGGACCAGGGCCTGGGCCTGCACGTCTGTCGTCAAACATGCCCCCTCCCCCTCCGCCTCCCCTCCGATGGTCGAGCATCCCCCCACCACCTCCCCCTACTGCGCCCCCTCGATTGTCGTCGAAGCCTCCACTGCGCGCGCCACGGGGGAAATTGCTGCCACCACCGCCTGAAATACACACACACACACACACACAAACAAATAGGTAAATGAGTGAATATACAAAATGATTGTATCGGATGATGAGGAGATTAATCAACAATCTCGATAGGCAGACAGACATACACACGGATATACCGACAGACACACACATACATACATACAGATAGATACACACACACACACACACACACACACATTAAATTCAGTAGATATTTATATAATTCCCTAATTTAGAGGGTTTCTAGGAGGCTGCTCACACACACATACACACACACGTGTGCGTGTGTGTGTGTGATGTGTATGTTGTGTGTATACGTTGTAAATTGTGTATATTGTATTATTGTGTGTGTATGTTGTGTTGTGTATAGTTGTGTATGTGTGTGTGTGTTTGTGTATTTATGTATATGTTAATGCGTGTGTGTGTGTCAGTTAAGAAGAATATCTGGCTGAACATACAGTGCCCGGCCATTCTGTTTAATTTGTTATTGTTCAATGTTGTGTGACATTAAACTACTTTTTTGACTGATAATATATATTCACATGTACACACACACACACACAAACACATACACACACGAATATAAAAATTAAACTACTACTACACAAACACATAAACACACACACACACACACACACACACACACACACACACACACACACACACACACACACACACACACACAAGTACACACAAATATATAATATATATTACGTATTACTTCTCAATATCGTGGGTTATGTCGTTATGTATGTGTATGTGTGTATGTGTGAGTGTATCGTGTGCATATATGTGGTCATATTAGTGTGTGTATGTGTGTGTGTGTGTGTGTGTGTGTGTGTGTGTTATAAGCGCTACTGCATTCGCTGTATCAAACACACTGATAACTAATTGTACATGTATTGATGTGTTTGTGTATTTGATTTGACATTATGTACTCATAAATGAAATTGTTATCCATCAAAAAATAGTGGAAAATTATTGAAATGATATGTGCATCAAAGAACTGCGGCTCGATGCGCTTGTGCTACTAATATATTGATATTGATTTTGTTCTCTTATGATGCATGTCATTGTGGCAAACTATACTTACTTACAGACACACACACACACACAGACACACAGATACAGACACACAGATACAGACACAGTGAATGCTTGTGACGAACCGCGAGAGCCGACAGGACCGCCGCCACGACCACGCTTATCTTCGGCAATATCTACGCGTAGTTGCCGATTATCGATCATGGCTCCGTTGAGTTTGAGAGCGGACAGAAGTCCGTGAACGTCTTCAAACTCCACATAGCCATAGCCCTTGAACTCGTTGGTATCGCGGTCGTGCACCAGTCGCACACTTCTCTTCTACACACACACACACACAAACACACATACACGCACATTCAAGCGCATGACAGAAACCACAGCTCAGCAGGAAATTGGACTGATAAAGCAGCATAAAGGAAGGGGGCACGACAAGAAGCTGAGAAAACCTCGGTGCAAAAAAGACATAAAGAAATACAGTTTTCCATTCAGGCGAATTGACGTTTGGAATGAATTACACAAGACTATCGTAGAGGCCAAAACTATAGGAGAGTTCAAACATAAATTGGATACTCAGTGAGAAAGAGACAGGACAGTCCGAGCGTAAACTCATTTCCTCTACCTCAACTAGGTAAGCACACACACACACACACATATGTGAAGATAAAAACACACCAGTGTAGACCAGTGGTTCTCAACCTTTTTTCTTTGACAACGTCGCACACAATGTTGCACGAAACAAGCACCCAGCACGCGACCCAGACCCACGTATAGATATATAGGAATTATCTGATTGACTGTGGCAATGATTATGATTTTAATCATAATTTAATTTAATCACGGTCTCCTTTGATTAAATCAGGGTTATACTATAATTATGGTAATTATGGTGGCTAATAAAAAGACTAGACATCGTACATTTTAACTGATATATTATATACTTATAATATATTTTAGTGGCAAAATAATGATGAAAAATAATTATGATAATAATAATAATAATAATAATAACAATGATTATCTACCAACTCTTTGCAACTAAATGATAAAATGGACTGGCAGCCCAACATTGGGCCGATATTCAAGGGTTGGGAGTGTGACATATATACTAATAATGATACGGGCATATAGATCAGTGGTTCCCAACCTGTGTGGGGAATTCCCCTATCTGGTGGGGAATGGAAGAGTTGCCAAGTGGGAAGCAAATGGTCGGACAGAACAGGACAACTATGTGTGTTTTTATCAATTCAAACTCGTTTATTTTTGTTTCAAAAAAGACTTTTCGACATTTACTTTGATGTAACAACTGAATTTATTGAATTTATCAGCGCTGTTGTGTGGAGAATGAAGAGATGGCTCATTAAGCAGTGGCGAATCAGTGAGAAAAAGATAGACGAATAAGGATAAAGGCATGTATACAGATCTACTGGCATATGCATACGAACACTCTCACCGGAATGTTCTGGAATATTCTGTCGAAGTCGCCCTGCACAACTTGGTTGGGCAGGTTGCCGACAAACGCCTTGAACGGCGGTTCCTGCGGCAGCTCCTTCATGGGACGACCTCCTCCTCCTCCACCTCCAGAATGACCGTAGCCACCGCCTCCACCTCCATAACCTCTGCGATACAGCGATACGTGCACACAAAAATTATGTGTAGTATTTTGTTATATGTATGCGTTAACTTGTGTTGTGTATACATGTGTCATGTGAGTGTGCATTGTAAATAAGTACGGAGTTCGAGTAAATCTGGACATATGCCTAGGTGTATGTGGATGTGAATACGTGAGAAAAAAAACTTATGCTATGTTATATAGCGTTGTTAGGTGGTTTATAGTTTGTATGTATGTATATGTATATATATATGTATGTATATGATGATGAAGATGTGTGTATAAACCGGTTATTCGAGTGCCAACATAAAGACACTGTTGTGTGTTTACAGATAGAATACAAATAGCATCAGAGAGTGCCGTTGTAAAGGCCAAACTCTCATCTGATCTGACAGCAGCCAGCCACAAACCAAATAACATATCATCTGGAATTCTATCGGTGATAAGATATGACCCGAGTTTATGGCATGTTAATTGTTTCGCTTATGGGGTGCAATTTTTATTATAATTTTTGGTTTCTGTTTTGGTAGGTCTTTGTTCACGCATTTAGCGCCCGGTATCCGATAGGTTGATGGTGTTTAAAGGCCTCAAGTGACAGCTGCTACACGGGAAGAAGTCGAAGCTTATGAACACACAAGTGTGCCCCGCGCAGCTCGCTACCACCGCAGAACCAACCCTGTCCACGCTATCGCGCCACAAGGACGAAAGACGTATTAGAGAGGGCCATCTCCCCAGAATGCATGACACAACACATGACTGATATCTGGTGTCATTTACTACTGGGTGGACAGGGACTGTTGGATTGTAGAATTGGCCCAATGAAATTCTCCACCGGGATTCCAACCACGGATTTCCCGCTGGTGAAGCGGGTATGCTATCACTACACCACGGAGTTTGTTCGAATCTAGTTGTTTAATGTTTAAGAATATAGGTGGAATTGTTTTAATTGTTGTATTTATTGTAGCATGAGTTGTTATAGCTGCCGTATCCGCATATTTTCCGTACAGTCCCGATGCTTTGGAGCGATCCGGCCGCTGATGTTTGTCACGCTTGTGTCGATGTGTGTGAATGCTTAAGTATGAGGTACGTACGTTTGTAATTTAATATATTTTATAGGGGGCATGCAATCCTACTCATACATAATTATATACAAATGGTACATAATTATGATCGTTGTGATATTGTCGTTGTATGACTACTCTACTCAATGTATATTTATGTTCGTGTTAACGTTGGTTGGTTACATAACGTTCTCTATTAATTCGAAAGTGTTTTGGTAATATTACAGATCTGGTTTTCATTCTTGATGGAAATACATAGTATCAAGAATAAGCTTTCTTCATTTATCACCGTTACTTTTGTCGCACTTTTGCTTCATAGTAGCACTACATAAAAATAAATATACAAATAAATTTATTCATTAAAGTCCTCAAACCACGAGGCCACACATCACCGACACGAGTGGTCACCACGGACAAGTACACAGACGAGATAAAAACGAAACCTTAGTTAACAATATTACGCAAAATAAGCGCCTTTGAAAACTACAAAATGACCAAAAAATTATAACAATAGGCACCTTTGATCACAATATCTTCCAGCCATAATATAAACCACCACAAAAGTGTCACCGTAGGGTAACGCATTGTACCGCTTCAAAAACGCTATATCAATACGTATAATAATAATTTCATTTTTGAGTATGTTTTTAATAGTGACTCCTAATCGAGAATTTTTTATTCAAAGCTTGAGGTCGGGATCGTTTACGAATTTGAGAGAAATAGTTTAAATTCCAAAAGTGGGCGGTGCACATTGGCGTTTCGGCCATTTCAGTGAATGGATCTTGTTTGTTGTTTATTGTTGGTAGAATTTTAATAACTGAAATCAGTGCTTGCTTCGGTTGATGTTTATTGCTGAACATTATCGTCTTGTATGTGGTTGTTTTTAAATTTGCTTACGTTGTATTCCCATACATCTTTTAATTGAATTGAATTGAATATTCAGCGGGTCAATTTTCACCGTTTGTTAATCAAGGTTGTCTCTGATTGCTTGCACGAGGTATCTGTGGCTCGAAACGGAATTGAAACATGTAGTTGCAGATGCAAATAATCGCACAGCGGGGCGTATCATGCATGCACGCGCTTGATTTTTGTGTTGTGTTGAGCAGTAGGTAATTGTGCGAGTTCGTTTGTTTGCCCCGTTTGCGCTCGTCTTCTGATATGGGCAACATTTACACAGTTGGGCCTAATGAGGCCCTCATCGTTTCAGGTACATCAACACTCATTTTTGTGCTTATTTCTCCATATGACGTGCATTGCTACAGAATGCCTCAGCAGATTTGTATTTGGGTGTGTGTATATTGCTACCTTCCACTCATTGCCAGATGCATTATTTGTAGAAGACAAAAAAACTAAAATGTATTTACAGACAGGCGCGCGTGGGCATCAATACTTCACGCACGCCCACATGACGTCACAACACTATTACACTTCGAACAAGACTCCCAAACACGTATTCACGCTCACACCGTCACATACGGTAGCACACACACATACACACACACACACACAGGTCTCACACCCACCGCAACAACCAATCAGCGACGAGTCGGTCACTCGTTCGCAGCCGCGGGGCATTAACACTTGACAAACAAACACAATCGTAAAGGCCTCACACAAACAGGCACACTAACACGCTCACACATTCACACACAATATCTCACTTTCTCTCTCTCTCTCTCTCTCTCTCTCTCTCTCTCTGTCGTACCATGCACACATTATCACACCACATTATTGTACAGATTATTTCTATTATGATTATTGCATGCCTATATAATAAGTGTAACTATCATTATTATTAGTAGTGTAATGATTATCTTCTTATGAAGAAGTTTTGAAGGTTCTCTATTATTTACCAGTGCGGTTTGATCTCGTTAATTACACTATCCTTATTATTTCAATATCATTATTATTAAAATATCCTTTTTATTACAATATCATTATTATTACAATATCATTATTATTACAATATCAGTATTATTACAATATCTTCATGCACGGCAGCGAGTTTATTTATTTCATAACATAATAAATTTTGTAATCAAAGACAATCACTGAGTGCGATTTCATCATTTCATAACATATGGGACCAGCACAATTCACAGGACAAGCACATTTCATGTGCTTATTTATTTTATTTGTCTTTGTGGCAATGACGGTGGCGATGGTGACGAATACGACGCACAGGCGGCTGTTGCGGCTCGACCAAAAAGAAGACCATTGTGGGCGGCTGGGCGTGGGCCTGGTGGTTCGTCACCGACGTGCAATCGCTTAAACTCGAGGTGCGTCTGTGTGTGTGTGTGTGTGTGTGTGGGTGTGTGTGTTTGTTTGTTTGTGTATGTGTGTGTGTGTGTGTCTGTGTGTGTTTGTTTGTGTGTGTGTGTGTGTATGTTTGCGTCTGTCTGTGTGTGTGTGTGTGTGTTTGTGGGTGTGTCTGTTTCTGTGTGTGTGTGTGTGTGTATGTATGTGTGTGTGTGTTTGTTTGTTTGTGTCTGTGTGTGCCTGTGTCAGTGTTTGTCTGTGTGTGTCTATGTGTGTTTGCGTCTCTCTGTGTGTGTGTGTGTGTGTGTTTGTGCGCGCGTGCGTGCGTGTGTATGTATGTGTGTTTGTTTTTGTGTTTGTTTGTTTGTGTGTGTGTGTACCTTTTTGGCACACAAACAAATATATTTACAAACACGTACACATATTCACAATACTACTATAAAACAATGGAGGCGGCGTTGCCACGAATGACGGCCAGGCTTATTCGCTGCCGAAGCCAGGCCGTCTCTCGCGGCTCCCCTGAACGCTCACTTATTCTTCCGCCCAAGAGCTTAACGAAGTCGTCCATGGGCGCCCCCATCACGCCGGTGTGTGTGTTTAAGTGTGTCTGTCTGTCTGTGTGTGTATCTGTATGTGTGTGTGTGTGGGGGGGGGGGTCTATATGTGTGTGGGTGTGTGCTCAATTATTGGACTACTACGGGATATATGAGCTTGCGCTCGAGCTGTCCCGTCTCCAAATCGTTGAATTGTTCTCGTTTTTACTATTCCGCTGTCTAAGCCAGGGATCGGCAAACTTTTTTGCCGAGGGCCGGATAACTGACTAAAAGTCCCGAGCGCGGGCCGTATAAACATTTCTTGCAATAATTGCAAGCCAGAACGAAGGCTCTGGTAAATAAGACAAAAAACTAAACTTACCCTTTCATGTTAGTCTCGTAAAAACGTAAAAAACCAAAAATAACCAAGATGTTTATCTACTTGAAAGTTATCGAAGAAGCTTCGTCCATATATGTTTTATCAAGCCAACTCAAGTATTGTCGGCGGGCTGTACGAATCAGCGTCACGTGCCGTAGTTTGTAGACCTGTGGTCTGAACTGTTCCACTTTACTACGCTCCTCCTATAAGGAATACTGTCCTGTTTGATCTTCGGTCGGCATTTTGTTTTTCTCAGTTTCATACCATCTTCCCTTTGATCTCTTTCATTTCAAACAATCCAGCCTTCCCGATCCGTTATTTGAAATCCTCTCATGTATTTGAAAATGGCAATTAAATCCCCTCTCTGTATTTTCTTGTCTCGACTGTGGGCAATCCTAGTTGGCTTGGTAAGATTTTTGTTGTTGCTCTCTGTATCATCTAATGTTTGTGTTTGTTTGTTTGTTTGTGTGTGCTTGTCAGGTGATGACGCTGAATCCTGTGTGCGAGCGTGTGGAGACGGCGCAGGGCGTACCTCTGACAGTCACCGGCGTGGCTCA